>CAUYQV010096972.1:0-73507 GCA_963574575.1 Galagoides demidoff
GTGGCGGGTGCCTGTGGTCCCAGCTACTTGGGAGGCAGAGGCAGGAGACTTGCTTGAGCCCAGGAGTTGGAGGTTGCTGTGAGCTGTGATGCCACAGCACTCTACCCAGGGGGACAGCTTGAGGCTCTGTCTCAAAAAAAAAAAGAAAAGAAAAATTAGCCAGGCATTGTGGCAGATCCCTGTAGTCCTGGCTACCCCGGAGGCAGAAGCAGGAGGATCTCTTGAGTGCAGGAGTTGGAGGCTGCAGTGAGCCGTGATCACATCATTGCACTCCAGCCTGGGCAACAGAGTGAGACCCTGTCTCAAAAAAAAGAAAGGATCTGGGATTATATGTGGTGGTCTGCTCACAATGTTTTAATATTTTAAAAGGATAAATTTAATATTTAATATCTTGCATTTAGTATCATGTTGAAAATTTAATATTTTACAGAGTCAGAGAAGACAAAGCCAGAAACAGGGAGACAGATTTAGAGAGACAAGGTGATGGCTCGGCGCCTGTGGTTCAATCGGCTAAGGCGCCAGCCACGTACACCTAAGGTGGCGGGTTCGAATCCCCAGCCTGGGCCTGCCAAACAACAATGATGGCTGTAACCAAAAAATGGCCGGGCATTGTGGCGGGCGCCTGTGGTCCCAGCTACTTGGGAGGCAAAAGTGGGAAACTTGCTTGAACCCAGGAGTTGGAGGTTGCTATGAGCTGTGATGCTATGGCATTCTACCCAGGGGGATAGCTTGAGTCTCCGTCTCAAAAAAAAAAAAAAAGAGAGAGACAAGGAGAGGGAGAAATAGGCAGTGACTTAGAGAAGGAAGCAAGAGAGAAATGAAGACACTATATGGATACTGGATGCCCCAGTCCCTACCTACTCCCCAGTATAAATAAATCCTTGGCCTCACCTGAAGGCTGCCCACTGACCCCAGCTAGGATCCCACCATTTGAAGTCCTTGTTTGCAGCCAGCTTAGGTCTTGGGTCCCAGTGCATGGGCTGTGGCCCTTGGACCAGGCACCCACCCTGTTGCATGTGCCCCTGGTCACTATGGCCCATGGCTTCCAGGTGCTGGTCAAGAAGCCTCAGGCCTTATCCTTTGAGGCTCCACCAGACAAGGCAGACCCTAGTTTGACCCCAGAATAGCTGGGGACCCCCAGGATACCACCTCATAGCAGGTTCTGGAAGCTTCTGAAGGTGGATAAGACCTTGACCTTGCAGATGGTCAGTCCTGCACCTTCCTCTCCCCAGATGTCTGTGGTTCACATGAGTCTCCCCAAGACCCTCTGGTAAGTCCTTATCTCTCTCTGCTGGTGAGGCAGCTAAGTTATACAGTCAACCTAGGGTCACACGGCCAAGATTCTAACCAGGTGGCACCATCTTCCCACATATCCTTCCTCTGCTCCCAAGTCCTCAGGTTTCTAACCTACTTGTGAGTGCAGAAACCAAGCCCCAAAGCCTGTGAGAGGATCAAAGAAGAAGGAATAGCCCCAATACCTGGGAGAGCACGGATGCTTTTTAAGCCTCACGCCACAGGTCTCTCCCTGCTCCCTGCAGCCCCCCAGTGCCTGTACAGGGACTTGAATGAGACTATGTGGAGTGGGAAGTCCCTGCACCTCAGCCACTTGGGCACATGTTTTGGGAGCTCAGATTCCTGCCTGGACTCAAGACAAGCATGTGGGTATGGAAGAAAGGAGTTTTGTAAATAGGCAATCGGTGCAAGTAAGAAGGGGGTCCTAGGATTTGGGGAGACTGCCCAGGGTAACATCAGGGACACCCCTCGGGATCCAGCCCAACTGTTCTGGCTCAAGCCACTGGGATCTCCCCACATACCTTCCAGCTCCACACCACCCAGAGTGTCCACTGCCTCTGGGCATCCTGCCATCCCACCCCACCTGTCTATTAGACCTAGGGCTTCATGAGGGCAACCTGGGTCTGTCAGGATATATTTGCTTGAATTGCTGAACTCAGGCCCTTCTACCTGTGGGTTTTCACACTTTCTGTCCCCCTCCAGGACTCAGGTTAGCAAACCTCTACCCACCGCCTGCCCACCCTATCCACAGCTGTCCAAGCTCACAGAGCCAGCAGGCGTCAGGATTCACTCAGGGACAAGGACCCTATGGCTACCAGGCTTCCTGTGCCAAGAGGAGACGGGCGTACCAGGCTATGAGCAGGGACAGCAAATGCACAGGAGCAGGTCTGGGGACAAAGAACCAGGTGGGTGTCAGGCAGAGGGCCAGGAAGCAGAGCCTGAGATGCCGGTGGCCTTGTCTCACCATTGTAACTGAAAAACGTGTCTGAGTTCACCCCTACTCCCTCCAGCTCTGCCCTCGCACCAGAGAGGAGCCCCAAAGATAATGTGCACCAAATACTGCTCTCTTATCCACTAAATTCCTCCCCAGCTTCCCACATCTAACAAAGCAGCCCTATAATTCATGCCCCAAACCTTAGGATCACCTTTCCTCTTCACCCCGACATCCCATCCATCAGCAAATGCTGACAACTCCACCTGCATGATCCCAAAGCTATTAAGGAATACACAGCATCAATCCTCCCCCAAACACTTTCAGAAAGTAGGAGAGGGGCTTGGTGCCTGTAGCTCAAGTGGCTAAGGCACCAACCACATACACCAGAGCTGGTGGGTTCAAATCCAGCCTCGACCTGACAAACAACAATGACAACTACAACCAAAAAATAGTCAGGCATTGTGGCGGGCGCCTATAGTCTCAGCTACTTGGAAGGCTGCAGCAAGAGAAAATTCCCTAAGCCCAAGAGTTAGAGGTTGCTGTGAGCTGTGATGCCATGACATTCTACCTAGGGTGACAGCTTGAGGCTCTGTCTCAAAAAAAAAGAAAGTAAGAGAGGAAGGATCATTTCCCAGCTCATTTTTATGAAGCCCACTGGGATTCATAACATAAAGACATTACAGAAAAAGAAAATCACTGACCAAAATTCCTCTGACCAATATCACGGCCCAATATCCCATGACTTTGGCTGCAAAAATTCTTAATAAAATAGTAACAAACTGAATGTGGCCATCTGTAAAAAGCATGATACGTCATAACCACCAAGTGGAGTTTATCCTAGGAATGCAAGGCTGGTATAATATCCAAAACCCAATGTGATTAACTACATTCGCAGCATAAAGGAGGGAAATGACATGATCGACTCAGGAGATGTGGAAAATTCAACACTCACTTTAGACAAAAATTCAGAACTCATTCAGATTAAAAACTCAGTGCCAGATGCAGTGGCTCATGCCTACAATCCTAGCACTTTGGGAGGCCAAGGAGATTACTTAAAGCCCCATCTCTACAAGTGAAAAAATTATGTGGGTATTGTGGCCCCATAGTCCCAGCTGCTTGAGAGGCTAGGCAGGAGGATCTCTTGAGGCCAGGAGTTCAAGGCTGCATTAAACTAGATTAAGTAAAATCTACAAGAGCATGCTCACTGCCCTCTGCACAGGGAGTGTGAACTGTAGGCTTCAGTATCCCTCCCCTGGATCAGGACTGTACCTGCCTCCCATCTCCCTCCCAAAATTCCTACAGCCCAGCAGCAAAGCAGAACCTGTCACTCCCTGCAGACCCTTGGGAGCCACTGGGCTATTCCTACCTCACAGCTTCTGCATGTGCTTCGGAGACATTTTCCTCCCACATACAAATCTCATCTATGGTTTCCTGTGGGCCATTGCTTAGTGGAGGCCTTTCCCAAACCATCCTCCTAAAGCAGCCCTCTTACCTGGTCACAGCCTACTCAGATTCTATACCATTATCTACAGTCATCATCCATTTATTTCGGGGTTCCTCATCCAAATCTCCTATCCATCTAGAACAGCGTTTTTCAACCTTTTTCTCTCACGGCACACATGAACCAATAGTTAAACTTCTGCAACACATTTAAATTATGTTGATCAAAAAATATATATATATGGGGTCCACCTGTGGCTCAGTGAGTAGGGCACCAGCTCCATATGCCAAGGGTGGCGGGTTCAAACCCAGTCCCAGCCAAACTGCAACAAAAAATAGCCAGGCGTTGGTGGCAGGTGCCTGTGGTCCCAGCTGCTCAGAAGGCTGAGGTAAGAGGATTGCCTAAGCCCAGGAGTTTGAGGTTGCTGTGAGCTGTGATGCCACAGCACTCTAACAAGGGCAACAAAGTGAGACTCTGTCTCTAAAATATATATATATATACTTATACTTACTGTGCTTTGGACATCTTTCAAAAATAATTTTTTTTTTGAGACAGATTCTCACTTTGTCTCCCTTGGTAGAGTGCCATGGCATCATAGCTCAGAGCAACCTCAAACTCTTGGGCTTAAGTGATTCTCTTGCCTCAGTCTCCCAAGTAGCTGGGACTACAAGTGCCCAGCTATTTTTTTTTTTTTTAGAGGCAGAGTCTCACTTTGTTGCTCTCGGTAGAGTGCTGTGGCATCACAGCTCACAGCAACCTCCAGCTCTTGGGCTTAGACAATCTCTTGCCTCAGCCTCCCAAGTAGCTAGGAACACAGGTGCCTGTCACAACACCTAGCTATTTTTGTTGTTGTTGTTGTTGCAATTTGGCCAGGGGTGGGTTTGAACCCACCACCCTTGGCATATGGGGCCAGTGCCCTACTCAATGAGCCACAGGCACTGTCCTGCCAGGCTATTTTTTTAAAGATGGGTCTCACTCCAGCTCAGGCTGGTCTCAAACCTGTGAGTTCAAACAGTCTACCTGCCTCGGCCTGCCAGAGTGCTAGGATTATAGATGTGAGCCACCAAACGTGGCCCAATTTAATTAATCTTTAAAAATGTTCATGGCACATCTATGATCTTCTCATGACACACAGGTTGGAAATTACAGCTCAGGAAGCACAGTGGTCTAGCCAGCACTGTATCCCAGGGAAAGTTCAAGGTACCCTAGGAATGCCCAGCAAATCATGGAACAAACAACCAGCAACATGCAGATGGTAGGAAGCTAGAGACTGGGTCCTACACCAAATATAGTGCCAGGAAAGAAAGAAAGAGGAAAAAAACTTATACAGTAGAAGAGACATCAGCCAACTGCAATTAATGGAACTTATCTGGATATTGATTTGAACAAAGAGTGAAAAAAAATTTCTAGGCAATCAGGGAAATTGGACACTGGCTGGATATTTGATGATATTAAGGAATTGCTGTCAATTTTTTTAAGAGTGATAATGGAATTGTGGTTATGCTTTTTTTTTTTAGTCTTTATATTTTAGAGATACAAATATGTCAATGAATTATGTCTGAGGTTTGCTTTCACTTTGTGAGGCAAGTAGGGTGAAGCTGATGAAATCCAGTGGGCCATACTTTGGTGATGAGTTCATGGAGGTTCATGGTGTGATTCTCTCAGCCTTTGTTTTTTTGTTTTTTTGAGTTTTTTGAGACGCCCTGGGTAGATAGAGTACCATGGCATCACAGCTTACAGCAACCTCCGACTCCTGGGCTTAAGCGATTCTCTTGCCTCAGCCTCCCAAGTAGCTGGAACCACAGGCACCCGCCACAGTGCCTGGCTATTTTTTGGTTGTAGTTGTCATTGTTATTTGACAAGCCCAGGCTGGATTTGAACCTGACAGCTCTGGTGTATATGGCTGGCGCCTCAGCTGCTTGAACCACAGGCATTGAGCCAGCCTTTGTTTTTGTTTTTTTGTTTGTTTGTTTGTTTTTTAAGAGACAGTGTGTCACCCTGTCACCATTGGCAGAGTGCATTGGCATCACACAGCTCACAACAACCTCCAACTCCCAGGCTTAGGTGATTCTCTTGCCTCAGCCTCCCAAGTAGCTGGGACTACAGGCGCCCGCCACAACACCTGGGTATTTTTCTTTCTTTCTTATTATTTTTTAGCAGTTTTTGGCCGGGACTGGGTTTGAACCCACCACCTCCGGTATATGGGGCCAGCACCCTCTCTCAGTCTTTGTGTCTGAAATTTTCCATAATAAAAAGTTAATATTAGCAAGAGATTCCTTAGGAATTTGATAGTCTATTTTTTTTTCTTTTTTTTTTTTTTGAGACGGAGCCTCAAGCTATCCCCCTGGGTAGAGTGCCATGGCATCACAGCTCATAGCAACCTCCAACTCCTGGGCTCAAGGGAGTCTCCTGCCTCTGCCTCCCAAGTAGCTGGGACCACAGGTGCCAGCCACAACGCCCAGCCATTTTTTGGTTGCAGCCATCATTGTTGTCTGGCGGGCCTGGGCTGGGGATTCGAACCCGCCACCTTAGGTGTATGTGGCTGGCGCCTTAGCCGATTGAGCCACAGGCGCCGAGCCAGCTTTCAGATATTTTGATAAAAATATCTAATAACTATTGGACACTTAAGTGAAAGTCACCATGTTAAGCATATTTTAGGCAATAAGCTTATTTAGCACTCAGCAACTTGACGAGTTTATTGTATTGTGATTCGTCCACCTTACAGAATTCATAATAGAGTCATCGTCAAACTACTTTGCCCAAAATCACAGATAATAGTAACAGACTTGGCATTTGACCTTGGCTGGTGGTGTGGCTCAACAAATTAGGCTTGATGTAGTTACGTGGCCTTGTAAGGTTCTTTTCCTGAAATGTGAACATAATAGTCAACCAGTTAAAACTTTTCAGCTCATTCAACTAATTATTTTTAGAAGATATATTATTAAACATGCCTTAGAATTTTATTTTATCAATCACCTCCTATAGTTTAGCAAATTATTCTTCCAACCCCACGTAATCTACCTGAGATGAGTTGGCAGTGATAATTTCTGAGCCCTTTATGGAGTACCAACTTATAGAAGGTATCTCTATGACAGATGCTATTCTACACAATTTTTCTAGATTATAAACTATTTAAATCTAACCAAAATCTTTGAAATAGATTCTGTTACTATTGTCCTGTTATAGATTATGAAGCAGAAAGAGAATATACAATATTCATATTTTAAATGAATTTGAACAAAGCATCCTAGATCCAGACAGAAGACGTAACATCCTTGAAGAAAACAAAGTGATGATCTCAGTGACCTTGGATTTAAATCCCACCTTACAATGTCATGAATGGAGAAGGGGAAGATCACTGGGCGTAGGTAACTTAAAAAAAAAAAAAAACTAATAAAATGTTGTTCTGCTTTTTTAATATGTATAGGCTATTTTAAACAATTTCAAGGAGAAAATAATTTTTCCCAATTAGGCCGGCCTCTCCCATCACCTCTACTTTCTTTTGTTCACAGGAGGTCTGACAATTAAATTTGCACATTCATCCTTGGGAAAGTGCTTTGAAGGGTGGGCTTGGCCCTGGCACTGGTTCATTGCTTCCCATGGTCGTACTTCTAAGATGATTATGGTGGTATTCAGCAGGGAGCTAGGTAGCACTTTTTCTAGGATGTGTTTGAGAACTTAATTGTCTGAAATCATATATTCAAAACTGAGACCTGCTATGAATATATTATATTGTGATGAGCATTTAAATTATGGAGAGTTGATTTGGATCAGGTAACTTTTTCTTAAGTGATGACACTGCAGATTGGAAGAAGAGTATAGTTTAGTTAGTGAAGGGATCAAAGGACAGTTTTCTCTTAAGGCTACTGCCTTAGTCCACATTGGCCTCTGCAACAAAATACCACACACTAAGTAGCTTATAGACATAAGAAATTTATTTCTCAAGCTTCTGAGGCTAGAAGATGGAGAGCAGTGTGCCAGCATGGTGGACGGCTGGCCTTAATATAAGGGCCGCCTTGTGGCTTATTCTGGGTCTCTTTCATAAGGGCACTAATCTCCATTTTCATGACACATTTACCTCCAAAGGGCACCAGTTCCTAATGCCTTGACGATTCATGTTTCAACATATAAATTTTGGGGTATACAAACAGTCAATTCATTTCAGCGACACACAAGGGTTCAGAAGTAGGGGAAAATAATGGACACAGAGGTTGAAAGAAGACCAGTGTACCTGAAGCAAAGAAAATCTTGTAATTCCTACCAATGATCCCGAATACTCTAGTGATTTAGATTTTAAGAATAAAATGAAGAAGAAAATCTGGGTTTCTTTTTCTCTTCCATCTCCAGAAATGGCTCCTGCCCTTCTTAAGTTATATTTTGGGATCCACATATTGTCAAATGATGAGCTTAAATGTGTACAGAGAGTACCATTTTTCTTCAGCCCTCTAAGACATTTAGAGTATTTTTAAGCATAATTTGTAAGTAAAATCCTCCATAGTTCTACAGAATTTAAACTTCTGTTTCTGACCATTTGTTATTTAGTATACATACACATGTTTAGTGATTTTTCCCATCATATTTTTTATCCATTAGTATAATAGTTCTATCCATATCAATATTCATGAGTTGCTCTTTTAAAGTATACATACTTCAGAATCTTCAGGGATCAAAGCACTTTTCACAACACTTTTGCATGTGTGAGGTTACTTGCTTGATAGTAACCTAGCAATTTATTCCTTCCTTTACTGATTCAGAAAATACTTCCCCAGTGTTGGCTTTAACAGGCACTGGGATAGGTTCTGGGGTTTAAGTGCTGGTCAGGATGGATCCAGTTTCTCTCACAATGTACAAAAACCTATTATTTATTACTTCAGTGGACAGATTAAATAATTGTATCAATCTCGTCTAATGAAAAAACCTCTCATATTATATAAACAAAAGTATCAGTGTGGCCAGTTGTGTGTAGAATGTTTAAAAAGGGCAAGAGGTGTGTTATCAGTTTATTCTAAAATGCAGCTGGTGAGGGATTCAAATTCACAGAATTAAATTCCTATCCTCTAGCACGGGGTATCACATCTTGTACATTCTATGTGATCACATAAGTCATTGCAGTAAAACTATTTGTTTAGCACTTGTCTTTAATTAGGACAAAAGCTTTTTAGGTGCAAAGACTACAAAGTTTTTGCACCTTTGGTCTAGAAATGTCAAGATGTGTATATAGTATAGTACACATTGAATATCTTTAAACTAAACAGAAATAAAATATCATTTACAGGAATTAAATTGTATTGACAGATTTGTGGTAAATTTATACTATTTCAACATGTAAAATTTTAAGAAATGATACACTTATCATGTAAAAATAGTATGTAATGAATTCGAGATTTAAAATTTGGTCTGAAACTAATCCAAGTGAAACTAATATAAATATAATTCCATTCTATTTCAGCAACATATCTGCTCAAAATCAAAATACAGGTATTTTTAAAATTTAGAAATCTCATAGCTTAAAGTTACAGCTCTATGTTATTTTGACAGAAAAGAATTGTTAATTTCCATAGACCATGCCACGCAAGAGTTGAGAAAGTCTGTGTAGAAAATACCCAGCCATTTAAATCTCTATTTTTCATATTGTATGGCTGGACACTTTCCAGATAGCCATTTTGTAATTGGGAGGGATAACTTTTTCCATCAAATGAATCTCATAGACTTTTTTGTTTGTTGTTGATGATACCAGTTGAAATACTTTAGAATAATGATTATAAAACTAATATATATATATATATATATATATATATTTTTTTTTTTTTAAGACAGTCTCACTTTGTCACCCTCTGTAGAGTGATATAACATCACAGATCATAGCAACTTCCAACTTCTGGGCTTAGGCAAATCTTTTGCCTCAGCCTCCTGAGTAGCTGGGACTACAGGCTCCTACCACAACTCCTAGCTATTTTTTGTTGCAGTTTGGCCAGAGCCAGATTTGAACCCACCACCCTTAGTATATGGGGCCGGTGCCCTACCCGCTGAGCCACAGGTGCCACCCAAAAATAATATTTTAAATGTTAACATGATTTTTTAAAGTACAACTTAAGATTTTTTGAAGAAGGATTTTTTATTCTAGCATATCTAAAAAACAAACTTGATTACTATGTAGAGAACATAAAGGTTTTCCACATGATTATTTAAATTGAATAAATAATATTGGGTGTTTTTAAACTTTCATTATGCCAATATAATGTGAATAATTTTTTTTGTTCTGAAATTTGATTTAATATAGGAAATTAAAATACAAATATATCTATATTTATTTTAATGCCTGTATACATTCACAAATTAGAAAATTGTAAAGGTAGCACTGGCCATACACTATTAAAGAAACTTTGTGGTCAGGTGTACTAGGTTCTGATTTCACTTAATGTCTTAGTGACCTCAGTAAATTAATGCAAATTCTTTGAATCTCATATTTTGTATCAGAAAAAGAGATAATAATAACACAGGTTTGCTGTGGACAGAGTATGAATTTAGGGATACAAAATAACACAATGCATAACACAGGAAAATAATGACTATTACACATATTAATTACCATTCAATAATAATTATTCAATAATCAATAGCCACTGTAAATATAATTAAGCGGGCATTGTTTTCTGACCATGACATTGTCCCTAACATATTTCTATTACTATACTATTTATCTCCTTACTAGTAAATGTTAAGGAAGCCAGAATAATGAAGCAGGATAGGAAAAGTGATGCAAAGCAGCTTTTCTAACCTTGATGTTTTTGAAGCTCTGGCTGTGCCATGATATTGACCTCGGGGTATGGTTTAGAGTCTTCCTGGGTTTGATGTTTCCCGACCTTCTCTGACATTCTTCTGACCCTCCCTGCAGTCTTTCTCTAGCTCTCTTCAACATTTCCTGAGCTTCCTGGCTGTGCTTCAGTACTCTTGGAAAATTTCCCAGATGATTCATAAAGAAGCATGTAGAGTAAGAACCTCAGGGTCACAGACTCAGAAGAGGCGATTCTGAAGGGCAAAATAGGACTATCCAGTACAGAAGTTGTCCAGGACTTAACAGAACAGCTTTAACTAATATGTATGTATTGAATAGCATAAACGTATAAGAGTTTTATAAAGTCAAAGAAATCATCAATACACAAGAAAATTGAACTGCAGGAGTGATTTTTCTAGCTTATTTTAGTAATGATTTTTTAGGTTGCATACTTCACATAAGGTCTCCCCTTACACAGCCACAGTGAGAGACTGATATCCATTAAGCAAACAAAATGTCTTTGTAATTCCCCTTCAAAGTTCAATTAAAGTAGTTATAATACAAACCAATGGCCAAAGAAAGAACACAGTTCTAAATTTAAGCTTACTATAAGGATATGTATATCATAGTAGATGCTAATAGAGATAATATTCAAAATAAATATTATGAAAGAAAACTCATGAAAAGCATTGTGGCTTGCAAGATAAAAAGCTTTAAAATTGATTGAAATGGTAAGACTACTATGATGAGTCACTGCTTATAAATTCTTTATTTTTAGTTTATTTTAATTTTTTTGTTTTGTGACAGAGTCTCTTTTGTCCCTCTCAATAGAGTGCCTTGACATCATGGCTCATAGCAACCTCAAATTCTTGGGCTTAAGCAATTCTTTTGTCTCAGCCTCATGAGTAGCTGGGACCACAGGTGTCAGTCACAATGCCCAGCTATATTTTTTTCTTTCTTTTATTTTTTTCTTAAGAGATGAGGTCTCATTCTTGCTCAGGCTGATCACAAACTCCTCAGCTCAACCAATCCACCCACCTTGACTTCCCAGAGTACTAGGATTATAGACATGAGCCACCACACCTGGCCTTAGCTATATATTCATAGCACTTGTGTGTCTCAGCTAACTGATGGCATCGTTTTGGAAGCTGGACAATATGCCTGACCTGAAAAGACATCATGGCTCGTGTTTGTGTGCATGTGGCAGGGCTACTACAGAATTTCAGAGGCGGAAATCAGAGCAAGCTGGTGATGTCCTCTTAGTGTCCCCATCACAGGTCCCGCAAATCTAAATACTTATTAGGTCAGAATTTACTTGGAGGTCTATGGAAGCTGAAAAGACCAGTGGCTAGAGTTTAGTCTCCTTGAAGGTCAACAGCGCCATTGTCTCGGAAGGGTTAGCATCTACCAGAAAGTCAGCCACTCACTCCCAAGTCTTATATCCAGTCAGGAAGAATGACACTCCTACACTTATTATTCCAAAAAGCATTCTCTTTCTCTGTCTCTCCCTCAGAATGCTTTGTTTTTAAGGAATTCCAATCTTTAATAATAAAAAAAAATCCCTTAGCAAAATATTTGGAAAGGAATTAGCTATCTACTTGAAAAACACTTGGGTATAGTAGATGGATACATCCACACACACATCTCAACATTTTTTTTTTTTTTTTTTGCAGTTTTCGGCCCCCTCCAGGTTTGAACCCACAGCTCCGGTATATGAGGCTGGCGTCGTACTCCTTTGAGCCATAGGCAGTGCCATCAACACTTTTTTTTTTTTAAATTTGTTCTGTCAGGAATTATTTCTCTCCCTCTGGTTTTGTACAATATCGTCATTCTGATCCTAAGCTCACTCATTCAACAAATACTGTACTCATTGAGCTCCTTTTACAATTAAGACGTTACATTAGGTGAACAATACAAAATCATGATGAAAACAACATGGTTGGTATTATAATGTAATGCCGAGAGTAATGAGGAAGAGGGACAACAGACCAGTGCTGCATACAATGGGGAGATAAGGGAACAGGAAGGTCTACGTGAAGTATGCCCAAAGGTAAGGCACTCGTTCTGTACACTCACTCCAGGAGACTAAAACCCTAAGCTGGCAGGAACTCCAGCGCAAAGAGGAACATAGCAGTGACTTGGATTTCATTCCTCAGGTGCAGGAGCCAGTACTTTCTGGCTAAAAGGATAAAAGCAATCTTTATAGAAAATGTAATGCCAAGAGCGAAATTTTAGGGAAAGGATGATAAAGAAACATGGTAATGTACAAGGGCCAACCAGGCAGGCAAAGTAGATTCCACAGCTAGTCTTTATTTTATTCCCCTTGGATTCTGGAACTAATCTGATTTGTTCCCATTTCCCTACCCCTGGAGCTTGGTGGTGCAGGTTAGGTGCTCCCAAGCTAACATGAGTGTGAGCTAGGGGACACGAAAAGCAAAGACCATCATTTCTGTCATAATTTAGATGAGCAAGATTTTCAAACACATATATACAAAGAAGTCTATAAAATGTGATAATATGTTACAAATAACCTGAAGTTTAGATGCCAATGAAATTGAATAATAATGAGTCCTATCAAAACATAATAACATTTGATTAAACTAAATGGCATTCCAGGAATCCCACCTCTGTTTTTTTTTTTTTTTTTTACCTTACACCTGTCTGAGGCACTTTTGTTCAGACTTTAATAAGTGTTTTCCCTAATTCTCCCTTTTGACTTCTAATAATTGTCCAGATACTAGTGGGTACTTGGGAATAATGGAATAATACTTCCATTATTATTATGGTGCAAATTTATATAAGCATTATATGAGCTTGGATATCTTATAAATATATGAGCTTGGACAATTAGACTTGCTAACTCGTCCTAGAAATGAGGAATGAGTGCTACACACCTCATTGTTGAATATCACCACACTTACCTTCCACGTACTCTCCTTAAGAAGTTACGCACCAATTCCAGCACCTTCTTCATTCCTTTTCTAGGATGTGTTCGTGAATTTAATTGTCAGCATTCTGTATGATGACAGCTCTGATGGTCATTCCAGAAGAAGAGTTCCAAAACTGCTTTCGAAGGACGGATTAGGTCTTTGCATTGGTGCATAGCTTCCCAAGGGGGGTACTTCAAAGGTGACCATAGGGATACTCAGCATTGAAGTATGTAGCACTTTTTCTAAGATGAGTTACCAAACTGTTTAATTATCTGACCTCCTATGTCTGATGAAACTCATCATGTATTTCTGATTAAACTTAAAACCAGGAAAATTTGGGAAAAGAAAAAGGTTAATAGTTAAGTGACTGATTTAGGAAGACTTGAGTTCTGCTTTCGTACAGCATAAAGTATACTTAACAGCAGGATTCTTTTACATCTCAGGAATGCTCCTAACCCAGTTGAAAAAGGAGCCGCTAAAACTTAATTGTCCCTATCAAACACAAAGATAATATTCAAACAAGAGGTCAAAATTAAGGTTTATGCTCTTCAATTGTTCTCTATATTCTTTTCCAAAATATCCCTACATAAGATATTTTGTCCATTGGATTAAAATATGTCTTTTCCTAAAACCAAAATGCACATACAATACATGTACATAAAAATATAAGCATAACTATATATATATATATATCAGTCAGTGCTTTTCTGTATAGACATAATTTCTTCAGTTTCCACAGACCATCTAGGACATTTTTAATTTGAAAGTTCTTTAAATATGTAAATGAATCATGCATTTTCCCACAATGGAAACTCTATACACTAATATTATGTTACTGATGATGGGGGTGTCACTGATGCAAGAAGAGAAATAACTTAAGGAGTTATTTTTGATTCCTCTGAATGTTATGGATAAAAATAAAATCACTATGCATTGGCCTTGGATAAACACTCTGCCCACTTCCACAATTTATAGGGATCAGTTTTCTAGAAAACCATGAATGGTTTCCATTTGTGGATTTACTCTGGGAAGGAAGAAATTTTATTTTTGTCACTATTTTTCCAGTTGAGAACAACAGAAAGAATAATTTGTTCCTGACAAGACACAAGAAACAAGTAAAGGTCTTTCTCTCTCACCAAGGATTTTCCTATTAGAATGAAATTTCTTAATAGAAATTTTGGGATGAAATAACAATTTACATAGGAAAGATATATTTTCAAGTTTCAGTTTATTTAAAATAATTCTGAGCCCATAAGGTACTTGTCAATAGAGATTCTGAAGACACGAGGATATAGTGAATAATATATATCCTTAACAACTCCCACTCATTTACATCATCTTATTCTATTCTGACAACAACCTTGGTACAGAGTGCTTGCATATGTGCATGTACATTTTGCTAATGTTATTATAATAAAGCAAATTATGTGAAGATAAAGGAAAATAGATACCATTTCCTAACTCTTAATGTGATTTTATTATCATGATAGAAAAAATGATTTTCTGCAACGTCTAGATAATGGAAAAAAATGTACTCACTTTTAAAAATGAATTAGGGAAATTCAAAATTACCTAGTTATTAATATCATAATATTTCTTCCTCATATTTTGAGTTATTTGAGTTCTGTTATTTAATAGGTATAGAGTCACCTTAGATAAGACAGAGTATATGTTTAATAAATGTTTTTTGATTGAATTTTTTTTGAATGAATGGTTTTGTTTTAATATATTTTACTATCTTCTCAAATTCCTTTTTTTCTTGTATTTAAAAAAAAAAACATTTTATCCTTATGGTCTTAGACAATAACCTAAGTCTCTATCTTATTGAGGTGATCAGATATCTTTTTATTCTACTAGACTCCTGGAGAAAATATCCCTAATTGACCATAAAAAAGTCAAAGTGGACCCCCAGGAATAGGCAGAATGATGTCTGGAGTCTCATATTTGAACATATTGCAGAATGAAATATAAAAATGTAATCGCTAAATTTCAACAGTGGTTGGGAGTGCTCCTCAATGGAGCCTGACACGTGCACTGTGTGTAGCCAGGACTCAGAGCACAGACCTCCCTGAAGAAATCCTTTAATTGCCAGTCTAGTTTTCGGATCCAAAATTTGTATTACCTTCAATTTTAATACACACATTAGAACACACATATATAGCCAATTTTTACAATGAATTCTTAGGAATAGATAGATATTACAAAACTTAAAATCTTTTTCTGTTGGAGCACATTGAAATGGATTCTTATTCATGTTACTATGCAATCCACTACCAGAATAGTTTTTGGACATACTCCTATTTTCTCAGTTTTGCCACAAATTTCTTTCCTAAGGCCCGTATGCAAATAGATAACCATCAAAAGAAAGAACCAAAGAATATACAGGGTGTCATTAAGTTCTGTCTATTTATGATAGTTGTCTACTTGGGCACCACCTGGGGCTCAAGAAGTAGGGCGCCAGCCCCATAAACCAGGGGTGGTGGGTTCAAGTCTGACCCTGGCCAAAACTGCAAAAAGGAAAAAAAAAAGTTGTCTACTTTAAATTGCACATGAACTTTATAAACAACTTGTGTGTGAGTGTCTGTTCTTATACACACATACTCTTTTTTTTTCTTTGTTTTTTTGAAGTTTTTGGCTGGGGCTGGGTTTGAACCTGCCACCTCTGGTATAGGGGGCTGGTGCCCTACTCCTTTAAGCCACAGGCACCCTCACACATACTCTTTGGAAATGAAAGCGTGTATTAAACAATACTCTTCAGCTTGTAAGAAGCACCTCATGGATATTGTATATGTTTACATATGTAACACGTATATTACAATACTTAAATGAAGTATAAATAGTGTTAATTGATAGGTTTTTTCCAAAGGTTTTGAAGGACATTTTTTCCCTTATAATAATTTGACTGGTAGGCATGAAGATAAGCCCCATAATTCTGTAGATCTATGGCTCTTTAGTGGAAAGTATAAGGATTAGGAGCATAATGTTTCTACTTGTTAATCTTCAGCAAATTAGCTGACTGTTCTGAATTCCAGTTATCTAGTTGGTGAAAATAAAGAGAGGGTAATAACATACATATTATAGATAGATAATTTATCTACTGATAAGGAGTGCTAGGTAATAAATAACCCAGTGGCTTAAACCACTGAAACCCTTTATTTTCACTCCTGAGTCTATTCGTTCATCTGGGTGGTGATGCTGATCTGGGCTGAGCTTGGAACATCATGCTGACTTCATTTATGTGCCTGCGCCCAGGGGGGGTAGTCAACTGTGAGCCAGCTGATGTAGGGTGCTCTCAGCTAAGAGTAGCATCTGTGCTTTATGTGATCTCTTGTGCTGTAATAAAATTCCCTCTTTCCTTCTGAAACCTTTTGAGAGAATAAAAGTACACAAAATGTCTTGAGGACTAGACATGACTCTGCCATATTATCACATCTAAATTTTTTTCTCCATTGTTCATCCCTTATTTTTTAGGAGAGGAAGCGGAACTATGGAGAGTGTTAACAAGCCTGTTGAACACTATCTCGGATTAAAACTCATATTTGGTTTTCTGTGTTTGCATAGCACTCATTCATATAGAATACGCTGCAAAGGATACAGTGAAATAAACAAAGAGATTTGATTATAGCTTAGTAGCTAATATGATTTTTCTTGTTGATATAATTATATGTATTAGATAATTCCATTACATTTTAATCCTGTGTTTCACCTGGGAAATTTAAGGCACAAATACTTATTTTTATTTTATTTTATTATTAATATTTAGTACTATCCAATCTGTTTTCACCAGAAAAAATAATCTTTAACTTGAAAGAGTGTCAAGAGAAACCTCTTTCCATTGTCACGAACCTCTGACCGAAAAGCCAAAATCACATCAGCCATATTCCAGAAGGCACCACTTTAAACCCTAATAGAAATGTAAGTGATAGTTGATTTTGACTAAGGGTTATTGCCTTTACTATTCTCATATTTCACTTTTTTTTGCTATGTGATTTTAGAGACATTGAGAAAAACATCAAATGTGTAACAGCATTGGAAAATCTCTATCATTTACCTCTACCACTTGTTTATCAGTATTGTTGTATATTCTTCTTTTTTTAACCTTGGTAAATCATCTCCTTGCACTAGAAGAAAAGGAAGCTACCCAGTTAGACCTTATGTCAATTATACAATAGCCAAAGAAAGCAAGGATGTTCCCAAACACAGTTTATGGCATAAAACATAATATAGTTTTATTCATGCCAATATTATTCAGTTACGAGTATTTTATAACATCTAGTTTCTTTAAAAATCCTACAAGACTAGTTCTAATGAAATCTTTTCCAACAGATTTATGTTACTTAAGTGTGTCTTTTATATTTAATGCATTTGTAATTCACACTGGCATATCTTATTATCGTACTCTAAAATAACTAATCTGCACTTCATATGTGGTCTTGCTTCAATTTTTGATAACAAAAATTTCCTGTTTCATTCCTGCATTGAAAAAAAGTAGAAATACATGCTCCAATTTTTTTTTCCTTTCTGGATTTGTGTCCTTGTCTTTGTCTGAAAAATTGAATTTGGATTAGATCTAGGCATGAAAGCCTCTGGATTTGGGTGCTATGCATCTCTCAGTACCTCCGAATATTTCTGCTATAATTGTCTTAGTGCCTAACAAAAGTTTTACCACTTTAGCTTATAAGTAATAAGATTACTTATATTTATTTGAACATAAATAAAAATATTTATAAGAGTTCTCTAGTTTGGGTTAATTTTATGAGATATTGACATACAATGCAACTGGATAATTTTTTCAACTTACTGAATCAGTAAATAAGGAGCAAGTCTTCAGGATCTGTGTTTTTTAACAAATGTCCCATAGAATTTTTGTGATCACAAAATTTTTCCACCAATAAATAGAAAATGCAGTGTATAAGATATCGGTGCACCTGAATTACTATCTAAATTTAGTTGACAGTGAATCGTGTGACTTTTAGTAAAGTAAAGCTAATCACAGCAGACATTTGATTGTTGTGCTAGAAAATATTCACAAAACACCACCTAGACATCTTATCTTTCATTAGTATAACTTTTAATAGAAGGAAAATACATGTGAAAACGTTTTGAAAACATTTATAAAAATATGAAGCATTTTTTTCTGCGCTCATATTGCTGCTGGTACATATTCTTTTGGTTAAAAATGTTTACTTTTCTCAATAGTTTTAGTTGATGGCTATAACTTTAGAAAGTTCTGCTTAATTTTGAAGCTCATGTGTGTTGTTTAATAACCATAAGAATTAATTTGAATAAATAGGACAATAATATAACATATTATCTAGTATTATTAGAAATTATGAGCTTTCTGAATGTTTTTCAGCCTCTTAAAATGGTCAGAAACTTTGACCAAATATAATGAGGATAGATGTGAGATTTTTTACATTTATGTCAGGAAGCATTGTAGAAATAAAATTTTTATTTTTCATTGATAGAAGGTCACTTATAGCACCATTTCTCTTTCTGTTCAAATATTACCAATTAAATAAAATACCAGTTCTAGAGAAAGTTGTTCCTTTCATTTCTCCATATGGACCTCAGACCTCTGTCTTCTTTCTCCTAGAGTACACCCCCAAATGATTTCTAGCTAGCATTTTTTTTGTATGGATTCTGACACTTTGAATTCTAAGACAAACAAAATTCCTGAATAAGTTAAAATATCAAGAATCGTAGTGGGCTGTACTATGAGGCCAACTTTGATCTTCATCAGAAAACCTTCTGAAGGCAGTTATAAATCAGATCCTTTGCTAGCGAATAATAAGAAATGACAAAGAAACTACGTAATAGAAATCGGTAACTTTACCATGAGATAGGAGAATAATTAAGTATTATATTTTAACTGATTTGGATACATCAAAACTATTAATACTGTCTTCTCAGAGGAGAAGCAAAAAAATAAGAGTTTATGCTGCCTTCCAAACACATATCCATCTGGGAATAGACTCTTTTTATTTTTATTTCATAATTTAATCTTTATTATCAATAAAAAAATCTATCTGTCTATGCTCCTTAGATATACTCTCTCTATCATCTCCTAAAAAATAAACTAAGTGATGGCAGCTTATCCCTGAGATGTGTGTTCCCAGGAGGGAAGGGGAAGGTAGAGAATAGGAATGAACCCCGCTGAAGTCACCTTGGATTCTCGTTATGTAAGATGTCCATAGAGAGAGGGAAGTATATGAATTGTATTCTCTGTCTGGAGCTCATCAGGGCACAAAGAAAAAAAAAACAGGAAAAACATAAATGTACAAAGGGGACATCTCTAAAGGAGAAGAAGAAACAAGCAAGAGGAATGTCACATGTCCCTTCCCTAACCTGGGCCAAGTTTGAATCAAAAGTGGGTACTAAGTACTAGCACATCAGAAGAGAGAATAGTTATGTATGAACTCTCCTGCATTTCCTAAACATCTGAAACTACTCTCATAGGGGACCTCTATACAGGGGAAAACAGATTTCAAATGACTAGGATAATATTCGAAATTCTAAAGTAAGAAATTAAAGCATATACAACGCTGACATACAAACCTGTCCCGGCAGTAGATTTGAGGGTCTGGTATAAAACTAGGAAAACACACCTGGAACATCTTTGTGTTTTAGGAGGATTAGTGAGTAGAATCTGTGCTAAACTATTTCACTTCTGATTTAGGTCTCCACCCTTTTTGATGGGGCGTGGCAAAGTCTGGTGATTAGTAACGGACTTTTCCACTTCAGACATAACATTTAATGTGAAGAATCTTTCACAGCTCCATGAAAAGGAAATTTAGGCAAAGTAAAACAGTCTGCAGTATTTTGTGTTGAAATTGCTGAGGATGTGAGCTTACCAGTACTCTTTGTAGTATTTTTTTTTCTACTAAGGTACAGAGGATATAAATAGATCTGTTACAGAGAAATTTCAGAAGTCTCTGATTTTTTTATGTGAATCCTTTATAGCAGTATATTATCTTTAGCTGAAAGGTCATCCTGTCTTCCCTGGCAGCATGATGTTATCTAGAGGAGAAGTGTGGCCTGTGTGTGTGTTTGTACATGCTCCTGTGTTGTGTGGTATGCTAGTGGAAGATGAAGTCAGAAAGAATTAAGGGATCACCATGGATAGCTCATTGCCTATTGCTAAAGGAGAATAAAGATCCCCCTTTCAGATACCCGCATATATATTTCTCTCGGCTTGACATTGAGAAAATTTGTGTGTGTAGAGATAGAGAAATCATGAAAAAGCCTCATCCATCAACAGTTTTTGCAGCTTTGTAAACACTCAAAATTTAATGCGAGCACTTTGTTGTTGTCACTTGCATTTCCTCACATCATTGGACAATTAGATTATTTGATGTGTTTTTAAAGTAATTATGAGCACAAAACTGTCTGCTGTTGATTATGACAAATGCCTGTCAAGCTGTGAACTATCTAAAAAGTGTTCAAAACTATTAAGAACCCTGATGATCTTTTTTTATAATTTATTTTACTCAAAGGAGAGGCTGAGATGACAGAATTAAGTTTAAGGTTATTCAGTGACACTAAATTGCCCGGGAGCTATTGCCGGTGAAGATCAAAGAGAAAGAAAAAAGAAAAAAAAAAGAGAGAATAGGATCCTGCACTCATATTTTTAGACAAGTAAAAATAGAAAAAGATATATATATATATACATATATATACACACACACACACACATATGTGTGTGTGTGTACATATACATATATTCATTCACATTCATTCAAAACCTCACTGAGCAGTTATTCTGTGTCAGGCACCATATTAATATAATTTGAAAACTTGTCCCGTACACATCACACATCTCATGTTGACATTCCAAATTCCTCAGTGTAGGAGGGGGGCCCAGTGAGAGATCCCCTTATGATTGACCTGGTTCCCTCCTGTAATGCTGAGTGAGTTCTGGCCTTACTTGTTCACAGTAGAGCTGGCTATTTAAAAATGCTTGATACCATCTCTTCCTTCTCCTTGCTCTCTCCTTCCAAGTGACACCCTTGTTCCCTCTTTGCCTCCTGCTTTGATCGCAAGCTTCCCACAGCGTTCACCAACAGCAAATGGAAGCAGATGTCATGCTTCTCGTACTGCCTGAAAAGCCATGAGACAAATAAACCCCTTTTCTTTATAAATCACCTAGTCTCAGGTATTCTTTACAGCAGTGCAAAAATAATTGGGACAATTGCTTACTGAGACTCCCTGAAGAATCAGTAACTTAACTTTGCTGACAAGATTTCAAAACATGATTGCAAAGACTGAAAAGTACAGAGTAAAATACAATATACTTTTTAAAAGGATAATCAGAGGGAAAGGGGCTCAACATAACCCATAGGAGAGGCAACTACTCAAATTTTAATTATTAGAGGAACATTCCCAAAAGAAGAATTAAATGAGTTTGGACTGTATAGAAAAGTTGGTCTGTGTAAAACAAAGAACAGAAGAACTATTACTTCCTGATAAAGGTATATCATACGCACCGCAAAGAAATCAAAGAAATCACAGCCTCATGCAATCCATTAACTGAAAATTGTTCAGTATGCCACAACATAAGAGCAAAGACAAATACACTAAAAATGGGGCTGTGACAGGTTAGCAGGATCTTGGCAGATAGATCCTCTTGGAGTTTTGAATCAGCAGGGAGCCAATGAACACTTTTTAATTAGGGGGGTGATATGATTGGATGTATACTTTAAAAAGAAAAAAGAGAGAGAGAAAGGAAAAAGTCTCTTCCAGACATGGAGACAACTGAAATGAAGTAAGACTAAAAAAGGGAAGACCAGATTTAGGAAGGAGATAATCAGAACAAATTCAAGGATTACGCCACCGTTTCCTAATAGGATGACTCAGAGTTTACTGGTTCAAAGCGCTGAGATTGAAGCCCTACTCAGAAGCTATCTATTATTTGTATGAGCAGATGGAGCTCAGTTTTGATCACATTGGATTTGAGAATTCCTGCAGCATGGCCTCATGGGAGGGAGTGGGAAGGCATCAGTGTGGAAAATATCACAGGAGAGATTAAGAGGAAAGACCAGTTGCTAGTGAGACCTTGGATTTTTAAACTTGTAATATTTTATTTATTTATTTATTCTCATTATTTATTTATTGCGGTTTTTGGCTGGGGCTGGGTTTAAAGCCACCACCTCCGGCATGTGGGGCCAGCACCCTACTCCTTTGAGCCACAGACACTGTCCTTAAACTTGCAATGTTGAGGGTGATAGGAGAGGTGGGAAACCATTAATGGTTAGGCAATTTCCCTTCAGGTTATAGGCAGAGACGACCAGAAAGAAGGTAGGCATTCTCTTGCACTTCTCAGTTTCTTAATCCTCTGATCTGGGTGCCTGAGATTGTTCACTGTGTTCATTTGCTTCTGATTTAGAAGACTAGGCTGTTTATTTGCTTCTAACCTAAAAGACCACGGTTGTCAATTATTTCATGTACAGTGATATCAGGCATCTTACCCAAATGATCTTGAATTTCTGTTCCCTTTTTGATTATAATGTGTTTATAATCAAAACACAAGAGCCAGAAGTCACCTCTCCCAGACCCTACTTTGCATACAACCTAGAAAGCCAGGAATGCCTGTAAATTTGTCCTCCTAGAGTAAGGACTGACAGACAAGAATGAGAAAGCACCAGATTCCTTGGCAGCGGTACTGACCACTCTGTGCCATACTTAGACTTGAGCTGTGTCTGTCATTCTGAGACCCACGCCTGAGATCACACCCTCGCTTGGCTTGCTCTCCACTGTTCTATTTTTTTTTTAACTTCTCTTTTATTTATCCCGTGAAAAAATTCTCTTAATAAGTCCCTTACTTACAAAACCTCATCTGAGACTCCAAGTCTAGGGATCCTGTCTCAACATGTACTGTTTTCATATTTACCTTACCAATTCCTAGCTCCTTTTATGGATCTGTTCACAGGAACCATTGAAACGTCTGGAGCTCTATCTCAGCATATAAATCTGACATGAAATGCTTGATATTTCCCAAGATCTTCCCATTTCTAGCCTATGGATAATGTAGACATAAAGACTCTAAGTTTGCATATCCATGCACATATGTGTGTATACATATGTGTATTTGTGTGTGTTTAATAGCACAATTAATCTATTCTATTTGTCAGAATACTTTCAATTCCAAATGACAGAATTCTAAATGAAACCCATATTTTTTAAAAAAGGTAATCATTATCACATATATTTAACATGCACAAAGAGTGGGTCTGGCACTGAGCATTGCAAATTTGGGCTTTCAGTGATGTCATTAGAAATCAATCCACTTCTCCTATGCCCTGCATAGGTTTGCTTCAGTTGCCCCTATTCTTAGAGGGGCTTTTCCAATGAGAAGTCACAGTAGCTGCTGGAAGCATTAGCCAGTAGTGACCTCATAAATCTGGATCCTATGGTTGCTATTTAAAAAATGTGCTTCCTTTTATGCTTCTTTGTTGATGACCTATTTTTTCTAATCTTTGTCTCCAGAAGCTTTTAGGATTTTCTCTCTATCCCTGCTGCTCTGCAATTTCACAGTAATTTGTCTTGTTATGGGTCTTTTAAAATTTATGTTTCTGGACTCGCTGTGAGCTCTTTAGTCTGGAAACTTATATTAGCCAGGCTTGGGAATCGTTTTCACATTATTGCACTGGTTAAGACCCTCCCTTCCGTTTTTTCCTTCCCTTTTCTTGATATCCTAACCCGTATAGACAAACATAGTGACCAGCACATATTCTTATTTTTATTTGCATCTCACTTTTATTTTTTCTATTTTCTGATTGATAGTTTCACATTTCCCTCAAATTAATTAATCCTGTTTCAAAATCATGTTATTTTCTTCTTATGATCTTAAATCTTCTTTTCTAAAATAATGTTAATTTTTTTTTTTTTGTGGAACACAGTATCTTTTAATTTGAATGATTTTTTTAAACTTTTTTCTTATTCTTGAATTTTTCTCTCTTTCTTCAAATTCTTTCTTATTTCAAATTGTTCAGTTTTCCCTGGCTTAAATCTTTGATGGTAGGAACTTTCCTTAAATCTCTGGTGATTCTTATGTGTCCTGTCCCATTTAAGTGTGAAGCTTCAAGAAATTTACCAAAAAAAAATCGGTGTACATAGTCAGAACTTGTTGATGGATGAGCATGGTTATTTGTTGATCAGATAGAGGCTCAGCTATTTCACTGGGAAGTTGTGAACAGTCACTATTGATAGGCCTCTGCTTTTCCAGTTAGCATGTTTCCCAATATGAGAGTCCTCAGTCATTTACCTGAAGATAAGCCTGTTAGCTTTTGTTCTGGAAGACAATGTGGAAAAGAAGCCAGTGAGACTTTAGCACGAAGACATTCACTTGATATCCCTCTACTACTTGTATGTGGTGTCCCTGATATAGGCACCTCTTTTTGAACACTCTCTGAAAGCTCACCTTTCATGAATTATGAAAGATGCATGATATATCTGCTGCAGACAAGTGGCCCCAAAATGTGATTTAAAATGCAGATAATCATTTATTATTTCTCATAGTTTTAAGGATCTCAAATTCAGGGAGAGCTGGACCCAGTACCTCTGGCTCAGGGTCTTTCTATGAGGTTGTAGTCAGACATCAGCCAGCCCTTGGGTCATTCAGAGACTTCATAGCAGCTGGAGGATCTGTTTTGCAAGGTTCTAATTTACCAGTTAGAACTGGCTGTTAGTGAAAATTCTGTTTCTCTCCAACAAAGGTCTCTCCAAAGGATGCTGGGGTGTCCTCAGACTAGAGTAGTCGAATCCCCATAGGGAAAGTGATCAGAGAAGCCAAGTGAAAGCGGAAATGCCTTTTATGATCTAGCTTCAGAATTTACACACTGTTACTTCCACAGGTTTCTTCTCGTCACATTTGTCAGCCCTGATTCATAGGGAAGGAACTGCCCAAAAGCAAGAGCTCCAGAGTTTGAGGCTCACCGGGGGCCACCCAGAAGGGTGTCCACCACCAGGTGTTGTGTTACCAGTTATTTGTTCCTTATTGTTAAACATAGACATAAATGAAATTGTGTGGGTGTCTTTTCAAAAATGTTACGTACACATGTAATAAGATATTTATAATGTAGATCTATACACATACACATACCCAATAGGTATAATAGGGATTTGGGGCTCAAATATGGTAAGGTCAGTGCTCTACCTACATTTCTCTGAATCTTGTCTAATTTGCCTTCCTTTGGATATTGAATGCTGACTTCTTTCATAATTAATAAATGGCTAAAATCATACATTAGTTACAGTCAGTGCATTTTTTTCTATGATGGTACTGTTTCTTTCCTATCTTCCATATATATATATGTTTTTATAAAGTCACATGTCACTTAACAATGGGGATACATTCTGAGAAAAGTGTTTCTAAGCAATCTCACTTGTGTGCTAATAACACAGAGTGTACACAAACTGAGCACGATAGGCCACTACACACACACCTATGCTGTATGGTACAGCCTATGGCTCCTAGGCTATGAACTTTTACAGCCTCATTGTACTGAATACTGTAGGCAATTGTAACACAATGGTGAGTATTTATGTATCTAAACATATCTAAATATAGAATAAGTAAAAATATGATAAAAAGGATAAAAAATGGAACCTGTGTAGGGCACCTCCCATGGAGATTGCAGGACTGAAAGCTTTTTAGGGAGAGTTAGTGGGTCAGGTAGTGTGGGTCAGGTAGTGAGTGAATGTGAAGATCCAGGCGTGCTACTGTAGACTTTATAGACACTGTACAGTTAGGCTACATTAGACTTATTTATCTTTTTGACTTTTGCAAAACTGCTTACCTTAAAACACCTTGGATGGCTATACAAAAATATTTTCTTTATATCCTTGCCCTATAAATTTTTCCTATTATACTTTTAAAATTTTTTGGTTAAAATGGAAATATAAAAAAACACATGGGCCCAGGCCTGCATCAGGTAAGAATCACCAATATTATTTTCTTAAACCTCCATACTTTGTTCTATTGGAAAGTCTTAAGGGTCAGTAACACACACAGAACTGTCATCTCCTATGGTAAGAATGCATTTATTTGGAATGCTTCCTGAAAGACCTGTTTGAGATTATTTCAGTGTTGGAATTTTGGTATTTTAGCCTGTAGAAGAGTACATTATAACATAATAATGAAAAGAATAGTATAGTAAATACCTAAATGAGTAAAATAGTTGGTTCTTTTTATTTTGAAGTATTGTATACTGAACATCATTTTATTGCTATACTGTTATTGGAATGCAGTATGGTAGGTTTTTAATTTATACCAGCATCACCACAACACATTCCTTGCACTATGACCTTACGAGGCTATATCACTAAGCAATAGGAATTTTTCAGCTCTCTTATAATCCTAAAGGACTGCCCTATACATGGCCCATCACTGATTGAAACATCATTATGTGGGGCATGACTACATATATGCATGCACAGACACACACACAAACACACATACATACATACATATATGTCAGGTCTATATAGTCTTTTTGATATCTATGTTTAAATTGAATACACATCAGTAATAACTCTTGGATGTATTACCACTCAAATGGCTCATCATCGGTAACTGGGCACTCTTTCAGTTGGCTTCTTCATCCTTTTCATATAGCCCTATTTTTAATTTTTTTTTTTTTGGCAATTTCTTAATTTCTAGCAATCAAAGCACTCCTGACCCTCTTATTCCCTGCCCTGGCTCTAGAATCAGCCATTCTTCAAGAAACTCTTGATCAATTAGCAAGTTATATCAAATATTAAGATGTGGGCGCCGTGTGTGTTCATTGCCAGCACAGCATCTATCATTGCCTCTGGGCCTGCTTCACAGGCAGAACTGGGAAATGTATGTGTGCATACCAACCTATTCTGATACATATATCCGTAATTATTTTTGTACCAATCTATCCATGATTAAGATAAACATGAACTTATAGTAATGCCTGTAACTCTAATCCCATACAACACGGATCATTCTAGAATTTTCCAGATTATTCATTTTATGGTAGTGAATCTAAATATAGATCCCGGACTCAAGATCTCTCTTTGATAAAGTCATACAAATTAACAGACAGTTTTGTCTGAAGAACTCCAAGATCAACCTTCAGGGAAGGGGCACTTTGTATCATGTTTGTTTGCTTGCTTATTGCTGTTTTAGTTTCAATTTCCTTGTAGAAGAGGCTTTCTTTAGTTCAGCTGTCTCTTCAGAAATTGTTTTGCATATGATCAGAGTGAATGATTTATTTTTACTGAAGTTCAGTTTCTCAATATCAAAACAGAGTTATTAAAATTAACATGCCCTATTACATTCTATATGCTTTAATATCAGTGGTACTAAGTAGATCAAGATTATTAATATTTTATGGGTTGATACTTCAAGTCTCAGATTGCATTAGAGCTGTTCAAAATTAGTATGTCTTGTAGAAGTTACCTTTTCCAGCATTAACCACTTTAAAATTCAAGTCTAAACATAACATTTTGGAAGTAATATTTAAATTCAATAGCTATGCATGTTCCCTTGCAAAAATGACTTAAGTTTAAAGCCTACATTGTAGTAAATAGAAGGAGCAGCTACTTTAACTACAGAAATCTCACTGGAGGAGAGAAATAAAGAAAAACTATTATCATCCTTACATCTATGCTCTACTGAATTTAATCTGAAAATGATAATAAAATATTTTAGATTTAAAATGTCAGAATATATTGATAAAATATCAAGATTTAAAATTGTCTCAAAATGTTTGAAATAGCACAAAATGTACCATTTAAATTTTATCCTAAGATTATATAATTGTTGAATATTGTTTATGATATTTTCCCTATAGAGTGTCTGGTACAATAATAATAATGTCCAAATAACCTCACCTACTGAAGGAGAAACAAAGGCCTAGGAAGACTGAGAGAAAATAAGAAAGCTTACAGTTTCAGATCAACTAATGTCTCCTTTTATCCAGTTTATCTAATGTGTAAAATTGGAAAAAAATGCACCATTTCATTAGGTCTTATTTTCCTTAACTGTAAATTTATTAATAATTGCATATGTTTCATGGTATTATTATTATTAGGATTAAAAAAGAAAATATATATAAACCACCTTGGTTTCTGAAAGGCATGAAGATTGCTCCTGTTAAAAAATGGTTCTATCAAACCATGAATGGATCAACAAACTGTGGTATATGTATACCATGGAATATTATTCAGCCATTAAAAAAGATGGAGACTTTACAGCTTTTACATTTACCTGGATGGAGTTGAAATATATTCTTCTTAGTAAAGTATCTCAAGAATGGCAAAATAAATATCCAATGAATTCCATGCTAATATGAAATCAATATATAAACAATTACATGTTCATAACAACAATAAAACACTAATATAGTCCAGTTCAGGGGTAGAGGGAAGTGGGAGGGGAGAGGACATAAGGCAGGAGGAGGGAGGGCATGAGGCAGGGTCTCCTAATATACACATTGTGAGGGTGTATAACACGTCACCTGGGTGAGGGGGTCCTCTACAAAAATGGAACTTTACCCTGAAAGAGAGAATAATGTAACCTAAGTATTATACCCTCATATTAATTTGAATAAAGTTAAAAAAAATAAAAATAAAATTAGCACAGAAAAAAAAAAATTTCTCTTTCCCTTCCCCAGGTACCCATGAACAAGGGGCAGATAAAACCCTTAATTGACCATCTTTGCTTCTAATATTAGGAAGAGCTTTAGATATTTCACAAAATACACAAAGAACTGTATTCGTATCCTATATTATTTTACCAGAGTATTTAATTGCTGATTTACCTGTGAAGTGGCTCAGAAAAGGAAGATACTCAGCCCAGTTTCAGGGCTCCAGGTTATTTTATATATATGTTTGTGGGTCTGTGTGTGTAATTTCAGGATTTTTTCTGATATTTAATAAAATTCTGTTATTAACCCTCAAATTCACTGAAGATAAAGATACCACACTCTAAACTTACAAACATCTTATTTATAAACATATCAGAAACACATTATTCTCAGAAGTAGGCAATTATTTGTAGTAGAACTAGCTGTAATTTCTTTATACCCAGATTATCTACTGTGGGTAGCTAATATTCAAGGTTTTAATTTTTAGAAATTTAAGGCTTGTTAATTATAGACAAAGTGAGGTTGAACTAAATCCTCTTGAATGTATATGTTTGTCATATTATAGTCACAATGATACACATTTTCATTTGTTTCTATGAAGATTTTACCCACAGATATCTTTACATTAAAATGAGATCCTCATTCACAGCTTAAATGATTATGTACCTTAGTTATGTTTAAAATCACTTATTTTAAAAATTGTGTGTGCATATGTGTTCAAAAGTAGTACCATATACATTCAAATTTATTAGTTTTATTGATTTTTGGAAGATCCATCATGATGTTATGTGCCAAATGCTTACAGGTACAAATAGTTAAAAGACCACAATTCCAAGAATTGAGCATAGACAGTTACTCACAACTGCAAATAATTATATAGCTACCCCTTCGTTTATAGCAGATTTTAAAGAGCTAAAAGCTATTAGCAGAAGAATCTTGTGAAAATGTTGGAGCAATATAACATATTTATTGTAGCAACATAACATATAACCATCTTCTACCTGATGGCTTTAACCCTGGTTTTATTCAACTATAGTTAAATATTTCCATTCTTACTCTCTTGGTAACATTATTGTTCAGGGATCTGTCTTTGGGGCCCACTATTTCCACTTTGAACGCTGGCTGGGTCATAGGACTTCTCTGGGATAATCAAAAACAGAACTTCCCACTTACTTTTTGCATACACCTAACCTTTTCAGCTCCCTGTTAAACTTCCCTTTACCGTCTAAAAGAAAATCTTCTGTTAAGGGATGGGTAAAGGTGTGACTAGTGAATGATTTTTGCCCTGTCATCCTTTTCCCCTAGGGGCAATCCTCACCAAATTATGTAAAACATTTCAGTTCAGAATCACATAATTTTAGTTTCATATACCTTTAAAATCTCTTACATTATTTTCTATTTGATGAATTAAGTGTTGTTCTTAGAAAACTGGCTCAGCTCTGTTCTTTAGAGCTGAAAGTTAAAGTAGCCTTGCATCTTCTGAGAAACTTCCAGAATGCTTGTCTCGGTTACATATGGATTTGTAACAAACCATCCCAATTCTTAAAACACTTCTTTCTATTTTCTCATTATTTTGTGGCTCAGTAATATAGACTGGACTCAGCCTGGCATTTATTCTACTGATCACTCTTAGGATAACTTATGTAGCTTCGATTTCTAATGGTCTGAGTGAAAGGGAATGGATGACCTGATATAACCTCACTCATGACTGAGGTTTGTCTCGGGAGCTGACTGAGCCATGTACTGTAGAGGGCCAGCACGGCTTCCCCACAAGTCAGTGAATGAGTCCCAGACAGCAGGGATGAGCTCAGTGTATAGGTGTGTTTCTAGCTCCAGCTTGTATTATAGGTGACTATGTGCAATTAATCAGAGCATATCACAAAGCCAAGTATCCACATAAGGCATGGATACAAGGGGGCATTATCTATTAGAGATCACTACCTTATCAGTCCCCCTTATGCTTTCACATATTCATATGGTTAAGGCGTTTATTTATTTATTTATTGTAGTTTTTGGCCGGGGCTGGGTTTGAACCTGCCACCTACGGTATATGGGGCTGGTGCCCTACTCCTTTGAGCCACAGGTGCCTCCCCTGGTTAAAGCATTTATTATTCACTGTGGTGAGAACACTTAACATGACCTCCACCCTCTTGGCATATTTCAAGTGTATAACATAATATTATAAAAATAGCAAGTATCTACAAATTATTCATCTAGCATAGCTGAAACTGTGTAACTGTTAAAAGCAACTTCCCAACCCTCCCTGTTCCCTCTTCCTTGGAGGCCACCATACCACTCTCTTTATCTAAATCTGACCTTGACAGACACTTCCCATAAGTGGAATCCTTCAGTACTTTTCTGTAACTGACTTATTTTACTTAGCATGATGTCTCCCAGGTTAATCCATATGGTCACAGTGGTAGGATTGCCTTCCCTTTAAAGTCTGAATAATATTCCACTGTAGGTTGCTCCAATAGTCTGGTTACTGTGAATAATTCTGCAAGGAGCAGAGGAATGCATAAATCTCTTCAAGATCTTGTTTTAATTATTTTGCATGGATAGCCAAAAGTGGGATTACTGAATAACGTGGTAGCCCAATTTGTAACTTTCTGAGGAACCTCTATCCTGTTTTTTCTGGCATGTGTACAATTGCATTCCTGCTGACAGGATTTAAGGTTTCCAATTTCTCTACATTCCCCTCAATACATATCTTTTGTTTTGGTGTTGGTGGTGATAGTGTTGTCAATAGCCTTCCTTTCTTAGTCTATGTGTGCTGCTACACTACCTTTCACTTGCCTTAGTGGTTTATAAAAATAAATTTATCTCTCAGGTTTCTCGAACCCGGGACGTCCCAGATCACAGCACCACATGCATAGCAGTTTAGTAAGGGTGCCTCTCTGCTTCCAAGATGGTGCTTTGTCACTGCGTCCTTCAGAGGGGAGGAACCTGCATCTCCCCACGGCAGAGGGGAAGGAAATGTAAGGGAACACTCCATTGAACTTTAACCTTTCCAAGTCATAAGTCCACAGCTCTTAATATCGTTGCATTGTGATTAAGTTTCAGCCTGAATTTTGAGGGGACACTGTTATTCAAACCATAGCACACCTGAACAAGTGGGAGATAATATCACAGTTTTGATTTGTGTTTCCCTGCTAATTAGTGATCTCTGGCATTTTTTATATCTTCATTGGCTATTTGATATTTGCTTTGGAGATAAGTCTACTCAAGTCTTTTGTCCAGTTGTTTTGTTTTACTTTATTTCTGAGACAGAGTGTCACTTTGTCACTCTCAGTAGAGAGCTGTGGCATCATAGCTCACAGCAACCTCGTATGTAGGATATGTTTCAGATCTATCCACGTAAATATGTAAGAAGTAAAGTCTCCATCTTTCTATAAGGCTGCATCATATTCCATGGTGTACATATACCACAATTTATTAATCCATTCATGGGTCCATGGGCAGTGGGCTTCTTCCATGACTTGCAGTTTGGACGGGACCAGGTTCAAACACACCACTCTCAGTATATGAGGCCCTACCCACTGAGCCACAGGTGCCTCTTGATATCCAATTTTTCTAACACCATTTATTGAAGATATTTTCCTTTTGGGGAATTTAGTAATGTTCCTTTGGTGTTCTCCAGATAAAGAGTGTTTGAAAACACTGAGTTACCATTAGGTTATGTGTTTTCTCAGTTGATATGTAGTTACCAAAATCACAGAAATGATTAATAAAACTAAAGAGCCTCTTTGTATGTGTACATGAGAATAATAACTGTGTCTTAAACTTGGATAGAATCAGGGTAATGACACCCATTTCTTAATAAAAATCACATTTTTTATGAGATCAGAGTATTCATATTTTATTGACTAAGGTTCTTTAAATCCTTGGACAGAGCTGAGTTGGGTATAGCATTGTCTAAGTGATAGATGCATATTTTTATTTTATCACTCCAGTACAAAAACATTTTCAAATGTTTATTCTAATATTTATATATTGTACTATGTATTACAGTATATGCAAGTATATTATATAATATAGATTAAAAAATACAATAATAATTTCATCATCCCTAATTAGAGAAGTGCAAATTAAAACTGCCCTGAGATATCATCTAACCCCAGCGAGAACAGCCCACATCGCAAAATCTCAGAACTGCAGATACTGACATGGATGTAGAGAGAAGGGAACACTTTTGCACTACTGGTGGGATGGCAAACTTATACAACCTTTTGGAAGGAAGGATGGAGAACCCCCAAAGAACTCAAAGTAAACCTCCCATTTGATCTTGCAATCCCATTACTGGGCATCTACCCAGAAGAAAAAAAAATCCTTTTACCATAAAGACATCTGCACTAGACTGTTTATTGCAGCTAAATTTACAATTGCCAAAATGTGGAAATAGCCTAATGCCCACCAACCAAGGAATAGATTAACAAGCTGTGGTATATGTATATCTTGGAATACTATTCAGCCACTAAAAAGGTGGAGACTTTACATATTTTGTATTAACCTGGATGGAAGTGGAACACATTATTCTTAGTAAAGCATCACAAAAATGGAGAATCAAGAATCCTATCCTCATTTCTAATATGAGAATGATTAATGACCTTGTACATTGTGGGGGGCGGGGAAAGGGGACAGTAGAGAATGGGAAAGAGGGAGTTGGCTAGGAGTCAAAGTGTGTGACATACTTTTTGGAGGTAGGATAAAATTTAAGAAGGACTTTACCCAATAAATGCAATCACTGTAACCTGGTTCAAAAAATTGAAAAGGAGAATAGGTTACTCTCCCTATAAAATACTGTATCACAGGACCCCTCCCTTTTAAGAAATTTACCAGGGATCCCGAGAGAACTGGAAAAAACAAAACTTACTAACTTACTAACCAACTAATATCGCTGGGAAAAATAACAAAAAGAAAAAAGATATCAGAATGGGTCAATGACAGATATCTTGTTAGTTTAACACCCCCAGTCCATTCCCACTCTCCAGGTAACCAGATGTGGATTAAAGATTGTAGCCTGAGTCCACTGAACCCATGGTGAAAAGGCCCCTACTTGGTGATCCTGTCTTCACCAACAGCGGTGAAGGTGAATGGCATTCCTAACTGGATACTCACTCACTTGTGAAATCAGCCAGCAATGGGGCGTGGACCATCCCATGGCACCCAGAGCATCCCCACCATATCATTCTGAAAAAGGAAGGACTACAGCCCTGCCTCAGTCACATACCAGGAGCTGACTGGTCTACGCGCTGTAGAAGCTTGAGGATGAGCAGCAGCGGTGGGGCTGATTACTGATGGTTTGCTTTGGACTTTTTCACCTTCCTTCTTTAATCTTAGGTGTAAGACATGATGAAGGTTGTGAAAATGTATCCAAAAGATAAACACAATAACTAAGAAAATGACATGAAGGCTGTGTTAACCAGTTTGATGGAAGTGTTTTGGATTGTGTGTGAAAACACCACACTGTACCCCAGAAGTGCATTAATGTACACAGTTACCATTCAATAAAAAAAAAAATAAATAAACCAAGCTAGACAAACTTCCAAAATTGTGTTATTGCTTTACTCTTATAATGAATGTACAGGAGAGCCTGAAGGTACTTGTATATAAAATAACACCCAATATCAGATATGTTTGTCCCCCAGTGGGCCAGCTATTTGCTACTGAACCCCCAGATAAAACGAAATTTGCTATGTGGCATACTGATATCCTTAAAAAGATGATAACTCGAGTTATAACAGAAGGAATACCTAAACAACTAAAAAAAGTCATTAATAACAGTTTTGAAAAGATTATTTCAGGGATCATGTCTATAGTTCATTACTAGAGAAGTCTCTCTGAACGTGCAGAGAACCGGAAACCACGAGGAGGGGGCACGGTGTTCTCTCCGCAGTGTGAAGCCAGCTCTTAGGGTTGCTTTACTGCAGTTGCCATTTGCCATTGATGATCGTTCTTCTCCCTCTTTGGGGCAGTAAGACGGGGAGAACGCAGAAAAGAAAACAAACAAGTTTGCAATATATATTTTTTATATTTTTAATAATATAATCTTTTTATATTTTTAATAATAATTAGAAGTTTTCCATGTACAAATACTATATCTTTCTGAAGAATTATTTCTATGTATTTGGTATTCTGTATTGTCACGTTAAGATTAATCCTCTAATTGTTAATAGTATACAATGGTTATTTGTATATGGAACTTAAAAATAATAAAATAATGGTAAACATTAAAAATAATAATTGGCATACTTATTTCTTGCATATAAAGACCGTTAGCACATATATCTCTGGTTTTTCCACATTTCCAAGGCCAATCAATAATTCTTCCAGTTTGCACAGATGTTTTCAAACAGAATATTAGCATATACATACTTAGTAATTCATATAATGTATACACAATTGTCTGTGCTGAGTTGAGCAGAGGGGGGAGTGAGAATTTTCTGTTTCTTTTAGGTGACTTTGGATTGCAGTATTTAAATATTGCTGTCACGATGTTTTGATCTCCTGAATTATTTCTAGTAATGTGTTTGTCTCCTTGTCAAACAACTGTGGCAAACTTCCTATAGTTTATGCCATATAAATACATTTATCACCATTGTATCCTTCCCTTAAATATTTTTATAAGTCAGGTTACCAGTTGCATCATGTGTTAAAATGCTCAATTTAAAATTGTAAGTATGTGAAACCTTTCTCATTCATGGTGAAAAAAAGCTCTTTAGCAGCTACACACAAACCGTTAGCGATATGGAACACAGCTTTTTATAATAATGTTGATTAATCTATTGGATTCCAGAGTATAACAAGGAAGCACTTTGTAAATTAAATTAATTGTCTTTCACACATATAACAAGGTGTTGACAGAATAAGTGTTTTTTTCCAGTCTAAATTTTTCAATGTGGTATTTGCCGAAGTGCAAATGTTTGCAACTTAGAGCCCTGTGAAATATGTAAAACAATTCCAATCTTTCCCCAATTTGCAGAAAAAAAGAAAATGAGCTAGTCTAGTTCTCAAAGTAGCCGTATTTTTTATATGATTAGTTGTTTCAGTTAATTTTTCATGGAAAGAAGCTGCATTGCGAGCAGATGTTGTACAAGAGCAGAATGTCTTAAACAATACATTTTATACCACATTTAATGTTTCATTTCTGTATCATAGATGTGCTGAACAATTGCATCAAATATCTTAAATTGTCTTGTTAGAACTATAGAATGCTGAATGGATTACATGACTATAAACGAATTAATCTTTACAAAATACAAAATTCTGATGTAGCTTTTAAACAAGATAGGAAACAAATGTGTATAAATTTGATGTGAGGGAATATATATTATGATGTCATATATGTTATAGATAACTTCTTCACAGTAAAACCAAAAAATAGCAATGACAGAAAAAATTCAAGACCACTTATCAATGTACATTTCAAGTTTAATAGCCGCACAAGTTAAATTAATTGTCTATGACAAATTATACATTTCCTATAAGTAGACCATTATATCCTGGGCAGAAGGCAAGAAGATTAACATGATGCTATCTTAGTAAACTGAAATTCTACTCTGTAATTAAAGATTGGGAAAGTATTCAGTATTTTGACTTAAATAATAAAAAAAAGAAAAAAGTGTAACTAACATATAATAGTTGTCAAAATAAATGAGCTCCCATGGTCAAAGCTATGGGTTTGAGTTTTTAATATAAAAACAATATGCATTTTTATAATAAGTATATAGAAATAAAATTGTGCCATTTTGGAGAAAAATGCTTTTCTTTTGCAATGAGTTAGACTTACCAAAAACCTATTGTAGCCTAATTTTTTTGGTAGAGAGAATACTTTATATCCATTCTCTCTCAATTTTCAAGTGTACAATATATTTCTATTAAGTGTAATAACCATGTTGTACAATAGAGCCTTTGACCGTATTCCTCCATGTCTAACTGAAACACTGAAATTTTGTGTCCTTGAATCAACATCTCCCCAATCCCTTCTATCCTTAGCCTTAGCTAACCACTCATAAACGTATGTTAGAGCCAGTTTTGAAAACTTTCTCTTTGGTGTTTGTCATTCTCATTAAAGCAGAGCTAATTTCCTTATCCACTCTCTATTTTCCTAACTCATACTTAAACTAAAACTCACAACTTGGAGTGTTCATAGTTGAACGGGCTTAACCCATGGGGATATATGAGGCTGAGTGTTATGATCTTTAAAGTGCCTTCCGATGTTACAATATGAGGAACTAATAGGACTTTAAAATAAGAGGCTTATAGTAATTAATCTCAGCTTATAGCTGGAAACAGAGGAAAGTAAGCCTGATTACTTTACTCCTAGATAACAAATTTGGAGTTAGGATTTGAATCCAAGAGCTGAATTTCAGGGCCTATGCAGAAAACCCCCAATTTCAGGGTCTTGCTCCCAATCTGACCTACCACTTTTTTAATATTTTTCTTTTTATCAGTCAATAACTATCATCATCCTTTTCTACCATCACATTATACATTTGAAAGCAAAAATTGTCAGTTAGTTACAGCCGTTGTCTCATTTCCTTTGATGGCAGGCAAACTAACATTGCTCTCAAATCTTCCACTGTGGGTACCACAATGGACCAAACATCTTTGTTACTGCCGTCTGAAAGCTTAGTAAGGACATAAAGGCACGCTAGTTTCTGGAAGAGTTGGACTCTTCCAATGGATGGATTGGGTTCAAGTATTCCAAACTAACTTTAGGAAAATTCTTTAGGATCGCAGTCCAGTCTAAGGCTCTTTTATTCACCATTCCTTTCTTTTTTCTTTTCTTCACAAGGGTAAGACCTGTGCTCTGCTTTGACAGCTCCCTTAGGCTCTTTCAGTTCCCTCCCTGCTTTTCCTGTAGATGTTTTACTGATAAATTTGTCAGATGATTAATTTGTCAGACACTTCTTTAGGAGCTTAGGTTACATGCATTTTAGTTTCACTAAGCAGAATCCCATACCAGTTCTAAGGTAGGGAAATGTGCATTTCTTACAGAAGTCATTCTTTGCTTTCCAGTAATACTTCCAGCTATGGATCCGTCTCAGAGACATATGGAGACCTATAATCAAATCTCTAAGGAAAACCTGTAGTTTAGAAATGACTCACATTTTGTTCTTAACAAATATTATTTTTTCTTAGAAATAAAATTAGGCCTAAGTCTTGAATAAAGTTTACAGTTAAAAAAAATTGGATTTTACAAGAAACACACTGTCTTTACAATATAATTGAGTGATTTAATTTAGACTAGTATTGATTACTTTTACCTGAGGAGGGTGCCCTATGTTTCCCTTATATTTAAGGACGTAAAATCAACAAGCATTTAAGGTAGATATGCTGTACAAAAGGAAACACGTGAGGCATCAGAATACAAAGATGAAAAAAAGAAAAATGAGTAAGAAATGTTTCAAGTATTCATAGAATTTTCAATATAGCAAATTAGGTAAATGTGGACGTAACTAATAATGATCTAAGTTAGTTAGCATAGTGGTGATGGAGAAAGGGAAGTAAGAGATAGGGAACGTTTAAGACAATTGTGAATATGAAGATGATGTTGTTTCCAGGAATCTGTGAGTGCGCTGAAAGATTAGTCTTCTAATTTTCTGTGGAAAGCTTTTAATGGCATGACATTTTAAAAGTTAGAGTTGGTTAAGTCGGAGGGAGCGCTTTAGAAAGCATACCTGTTCAATATCATGATATATTTATTTCCTCAATTAAGGGCCTTAATTAAGGTAGCTATGACAAATAGGCAGACGGTCAGAAAATTAATCCTGAACTGAATATTTATGGTCGCAAAAGTCTCCCAAATGAATTGTCTGGGGATGTGCTAATGTTCATTCTTCCTCAAGAGACTAGGATAATTTTTAAAATATCGTTGCACTCCTAGCCTGATTCTTCTCTTAGAATGCAAAGGGAAGGCTATTTTAAGAATCTGTGGGAGGCCACAATTACAGTATTTATGTTTATGGTCATTAATTTTTCTTTTCATAAGTCTTTATCTCATTGTTAATGCAAAGGAACATGGTAGAAATATTAGAATACAGTGGCCAAAAAAATGCATTTCACCCACACCCCCACTTCCAAAAGCTCTGTCTCACTCCACTCACACACAGCAACTTAGCTGTGCCTCTTCATGGACTCAGTATATATCTGCTGGTATTAATTTTCTTACATAAAAACGTATAGTAAAAAATGGATTCCCAAAGAATAACATGTAGATACTTATTCTTGTTAAGATAGGGCTTGTTGTCCAAATATAATTATACTCATCTAACTCAATTTTTCCATGTTCTTTTACATATGAATTACAAAATATTAAATGCAGCTAATAGAGAAAATTTGACATTATAAACGCATTTATCTTCTATTATAAACGCATTTATGGTCTTAAGGTCTCAAACCAACACTCACATTTATAGAAATCTAGTTCAGCACCATTGTTTCAGAACTTGTGATATGCTGGGTGCTATGGTTTTGTCTCCTCCAAACTTCGTATTGATATTTCATCCCTAATGTGGCAGTGTTGGTAGGTGGTGCCAGGGGGAGGTGTTTGGGTTATGGGGGTTGAACCCTTACAAGTAGATCTAATACATAGCCACATAAGAGAAAGACTCAAATCAATTCAAGGTTGGGGGCAGGGTTATACTGTACACAGTGTAACCTTGTTCTTTGTACCCTCAACGAACCTGAAACAATTAAAAAAAAAAAACCTAACTAAGGATTCTCAGATATTCCTTTATAGCAACACTAAACAGACTAAGATACTGGGCTATTCAGTCAGCTCCTCTTGTTTATACAGAAGCTTTTTTCTCTCAATATAGTGATTTACTCTGTGTGTTGTAAGCTTATGTGTGAATTTTCCATTTTTCTATACTATGATTAAAATTATTCATATGAAAAAGATAGAAAGTGAATCAGAAAGCCTCTTTTCTTTATTCTTTTCAATATGAACCTCCACAATGTCCAATTCCTAAAATCCCCATGAAAGCTTTCTTTTTTAATTCTCTAACAAGATATCAAACAGCAAAATCCAAAGGTATTATAGTAGATACATAAAGTGAGTTTAAAGAAAATCTACTGCTGAAATAAAACGCCATGTTCTTAAGGAGAAAAACTCTTCTGAAAAATGAGAACACAACACATGACTTTTTTGTTAATGTTTGAAATAACGAGGGTGCTGCCCAGCCCCCTTTCACCTCACCCTGGATTTCTAGTGCTGGTTTAGGACCTAGCCCAAGCTTAGGAAGATATGGGGAGTTAACTTTGATAAACACAAACCTGACAGCGTTACTTAATGGTGCTCTGATTTCACATAGTCTTCAGAAAAGAAAATGCATTTACTCCACTGCACAACCAATACCACTGTGATTCCTAGAGCAATTCCAGGCAGCAAGATAAGCTTCTTAGTCATTATCAAATTGTTCAAAAATTTAATATTATCTCTTTTCATTTGTTCACTATTAATGTGAAAACTTCCTGTTTAAACTTATGTACTTAGTACAGGCATTTCTCTCCGTATCTTTTCAGCTTCTCAGTATGACAATGTTCCCTCTCTATTTCACATTGTCATACATTTGAGTCTCTACTTTTCCATTTTATCTTTCCATAATTTGTTTTCCTTTCCTACCATTTCCTCAACCCATATTGCTCCACTCTCCTCACTTTCTTTCTTTGTTTCTATTTTCTTATTCTGTTTTTTTCTCTAATTCCTCATTCTTACCCAAATTTTCTCTTTATCCCACCACCCAAAATTCCCATTTTTTCTCTGTTCACATCTTACATATTTCTAGTAGCAACACGATTTCTCCTTTATTAAAGTGTAAGTACCACATTAAAACTCTATTACTGGTAATAGAGTTAATGTGAAAATACAGATTACCTATAATTTATGACAAAGTAATTCTATGTCTTAGTCACTGTAATGAGTTGCCAATTTAATTTAAATATATTAGATATTCACCGAATGGATACTGAGCTCTTTTTATGCATTTAGTGCAGAACTGATCATTACTGAATACCTAAAAGCCATTCTACAAGACTTCTCACCCTGATACAAAAACTTTGGGTCCTAAACGACCAACAGAAAAAATTAATAATGGCAATCACTTCATACCAGATATTATGTTATTGCCTTTTTTTTCATTCTTAGGAATAAATTTATTTGTTTCAACTATTTCTGATAAGAGAATAAAGTGGTATTAAGAATCTTATAAAGAGATTATGAGATCTGGTAATAAAATAAGTTTAATAGGCAGTTCCTGAATCACCTGTGTAACACTCATTTATGCCCTTGAGATATTCGTTCATTTGTTCAATGCTTAGCACTTGCTAAATGACAAAATTCCATAAGGCACTCCGGATGCCACGATTAATAAGACATCATTGCTTTTTCTGGAAGGCTTTATAATCTATCTAAGGAAGATAGACAAGTGAGCAGATAATTATAACACAGTGTAATGCAGTAATGAGAAGCCACAGGGCTATAGGAGCACATAAGAAGTTCTTCTAACCTATAGTGTTAGGGGTTCAGGGAAAACTTCCAGAAAAAAAAATCTTTCATTGATTTTTGAAGGCTGTTATGCAGTTAATAAAGTGAGGAGATGAAATGAGGCGCAGATGTATGTGGGGGTCACAAAGAACTCTCTAGGGAAAAAAAAATTAACATTTCCAAAAGCTTAGAAGTAAGGGAAATTCTAGAAGTATTTATAACAAAAATAGTTCAGTAAGTCTGAGACATGAGTTATGGAATGTATGAGTAGGAGAAGGAGAAAAATAGTAATGAGACAGAAAGCTATAAATGTAACCAGAAACCAGATATTAAAGGGCCCTGTATGTCATAGTGAGGAGTTTAAAAATCATCCTAAAATTCAGCAAAGCCACGATGGGATTCCTAAGCAAAGGCATTCCCTGACCATATTTGATATTTTAAAGGTAAAACAATGTGAAGAATGGATTGGAGAAGCCAGATTTCAGGTACAGAGCCCAGCAGGAGGATGCTGCAAGCTGTTGAATGGTAAGGTTGACATTCAGCTGTTGAATGACTCACCCAGTACAGGGCACAGTCAAGCACGATGCTTACCTATGTTAACGACCATAGATGGAATTAAGACAGATTTTGAAAGGAGGCAGAAGAGAGGGGATATGGTCAATTGCCTGGATGTAAGAATTAGGCAAAGCAAGAGTCAAAGATAACTGATGGGCCTCTGATATAGGCAACTGGGCATATCACAGTGTCAATCATGATATGAACAAGCTGGTATTGCCTTGGTAGGTGGGGTTGATACAGAGTGGGAATTCTTTCATTTTGTTACTTTAATGAATCCTTAGGTCTTAGATTCGGAAACATCCAACAGAGAATGGTATGAGAGGAGCAGGATATTTCACTTGTGTTGCATTATCCTTTCATATTCCTCTCACACCTTCCAAGGCAAACTAATTCCCTTGATTCAGAAAAAAATATTTCAGAGTATAAAGCAACATAAAAAGATTATGCTAAAGTTAAGATGAGGCTTGGTAGATGCAGGTGGATGGACAGAATTATCCTCAAGTATTCAAAAGTCAGTTGATCCTAGATTTTGGTGCAAGTCTGTCTTCTGGAATTACTCTTGGAGCAGCCAGGATATCGTCAATATTATTACATGTTCTGAGGAAGGTAAAATTAGTTACCCCTCTGTCACCTTCAGCAAACTTTTCATTACTCATGAGTAGTAGATAAGCCATTGAACTTCCTGGTTCAAAGAACTATTTGGGGTTGGAAAATATGAGCATTAACAACTAGTGTCTAGGGGTCCTTCATCTGTTTCTAAATAGACATCCCATATTCTTGTGAGTCCTCAGAAAGGTGATTCCTGCTCTCCAAACTTCAACCCTTCACATACATGACAAAAAAATACTCTAAGACTTATGTGGGATAGGTCTTGAGTTTGATTTAAATTGCTTTTTTAAAAACTTGAAGCACTCTGATTTGCATCATCCTCCCAAATGTAGACTAAGATTTAATATGAGTGTGAATGTCAAAGGATTCGTACTAAAATGTACAAATAATTTGAGTAAAAAGTAACAGAATTAGGCCAACGAATGACTAGATTTTAGGATTTCAGCTTTTTGCTATTTTTGTTTTGTTTAATTTTAACATAATAAAAACTTTTTGGCTAGAATTCTGAGATCAAATTGTGACTAGGATAAATTTCTTCAATGGGCTGTGAGAGAATCCGTTCTAATTTAAACACTTACTAATCGCGTCCCTCTCCCAACAGGCAATAATACTACCATTTCCTCAAGAATCTTGTAACCAGGTGGCTTAGGTATTTTGAATCCCGTCTCAGCTATCTGTTAGCTGCCTAACTGTAGACAACTTGCTTAACATTTGTGCCTCAGTTTCTTTATCTGAAAAATGAGAATAATATGAATTCTTATGGGTTGTGGTGAGGATTAAATGTATTCATGTATGAAAAAAAAATTAAGATTGTTCCTAACACACAGCAGTAGCACATGTTAATAGAATATGTTTCTATTAATAGTTATAGAGAATGTTAGAGTCTCTGATGGGAACTTCTGTCAGTGGAAGGCAGGCTTTGCTAAGCATTCTCAAAGAAGGAATTCTATGTAGTAACATTTAATGTAAAGTACCTCCTAGAGAGAAGATGAGTTAGGTGAAAAGGAGGGCTTTAATTTTCTGAGTAAAATACTCCCATTTCAGGACAAAGCTGAAGTATCCTGACTAACACAGAAGGGCTCTGGAAGCCGCTGTCAGCAGCCCAAGCCTTTTTGCCTTTTCTCACACAAGGTTCGATCTTTCCTAATTTTGGATAAATTGTTAAAGACTCTTTCTTTGAGGAATTGCTTACATGTTAACTTGCCTAGCAGCGGCATTGCTCAACTTGCTAGAACTTCCTTTAACCTGCACGCCAAGCACTTGAAGTTAGTCTTATTCCTACACCTTTAGCATTTCCCACAAGTACTGCTCAATAGATCAAATAAACTATTGTGAGTAGACCTAGGGTAATCTTGTTCCCGTGACTAAAATGGTTTTTAAAAACAGTTGTAAAATAGATTTCTGGAACACATTTCGTTTGTAAGCTGAGGATTTACTGTACAATGTAACACAATCAATCCCTGTCTCAAAAGATGAACAATACACTCAAACAACTACTGAGGCATATTAAAGAACTGAAATAAATCATACAAATTCCTTCCTTCCTCCTGTCCTTCCTTCCTTCCTTCCTCCAGTCCTTCCTTCCTTCTTTCCGTCCTTTCTTCCTTCCCTCCTTTTTTTCTCTCCTTCCCTCCCTCCCTTCTTCTCCTTTTATTTCTTTGTTTCCTGTCCTCTTTCACTTACTGACATGTTGTTTATTTCATATTTTCCATTTCTATTTACATCTAAATTGCTATCTTTTTTAAAAAATGACTTTGAAAATAACCTCTGGGAAAAAAAGAATTTGAACTTGTCAGGTCCTAGTCCTCACGCTGACACTTAACAAATGCATGACCTTGTGCAAATTAAATAATCTCTCAGGCTTCCTTCTCGTCATTTGTAAAACGAAGTGGGCTGAACTAGGTGACGTTCAATGTCCTTTCTCTGTTTTAAAAGAGTGTGACTCTAAGAATAGTAACACTGATTTCTGAACCAGTGCCAATTAATTTCATAAACCTGTTTAAACCTTAAAACATATTTGGAAAACTAAAGCCTAAACATTGATCATGTAAAATAAAATGAATCTATACTTTTTCATGAAAGTGGGTATTTTTTAAATAAAATAAAAAGTTGAACATTAAATATCAGAAAAAATATTAAAAGGTTTATGAGAAAAAAATAATTATTGCTGTAAGAAAAGTCATCCTAAGTCTGTGAGCTTCACTAATGTGAAATGTTTCTACCAAGGAAATTCTACCCTAGTAGTTGATTTTATTCAATTTTAAGACCTTGATAGATGGAGCAAGAGTGTAAATTATTAATTCTGGAATTAATAGAGATCTGTTGCAAAGGGAGGACCAGAATAAAATGATTTATATTTAACTGTGTTGATGTGAGTGCACTGGGATCTTTCTGATCTCTCATTTTGCGTTGTTTTATTTCTCTGCCCCCACATTTAAATCTTGCTGTGTGACACACTGATATTTGAGAGGCATTAACCGGTGGCATCTCTCTCATATACATAAATCTGTGACGGTGGGGGGCAACAGTCAAGTGTGTATCCCCATTACCCCCAATAAGTGTGTATTACATCCTCTGAGCCTTAGCAAGTATTCTAAGCTAAGGGTCTTGTACCAGGCTTGCATTAATATGCTAATGAATTGGAATACAAAATTAAATGAAAATGAAATTTGGATGCTAATTGACATTTTTGTCACAAAAGCTCAGAGAAACACTATTTATGGTTTAATGGTAAAAGGCTAATGTGTCATCCCAGGGAGGAGTCCACATCAATCTGGGCTACAGTTATTTCCCCAAGTACAGTACAAAGTAGTGTTTGTGTATGCACGTTGCCAGTCTCTGTCACGTAGGTGGGCCCATCCCTATAAACCTGCTCTAAATTGCTCCCATCCATTACACACAGTGGCTGTCTGGATGGCTGCCTGGCACCGACTTACACAGGCCATCTATTCCTGTCAGAAATATGATATGTCACTGACAAAAGCTTAATTACACCATTAATTAATAGGACAATTTTCAAAATGCCTTGAAATGCAGCTTGACACTCATTAGTGCCATTTATGAATAATTTCTCCTAGGGAATAGTACTCTGAAGAGCACTTTAAAATGAAATACAGTTTTAAACAAAAGTATCTATAAAACAAAATAAATATGAGCATAGAAGCGTGCTCATGCTCTCTCTCATGTCTCTTCAATACCGCAAAAGTATTTTTTAAAAACTATTGAAATAGTTATTCCAGTTTTGCCACAAAATGACTTATTTTTAGTGTGTTTGCATTTTAGAAATTCAGGCACTTATTTTCACTCTTTTCGAATCTTAATTACTTTTTAAAACATACCATGCTTTAAACTTAAATAGCAATTATAACACATTAACCCCAAAATAGGTTTCTAAATATTTGTCAGTACGAAAAGTATCTTCTATTCTCTCCCCATATACCTGTATCCTAGCAATGTCATGTGTGACAGGGAGGAAAATATAAAGTGTAAATCTGTTGGGAGTCACAATTCTGTAATGTATTCTTTCTCATCTAGTCTACTTATTGACGAAGTTTTTGACATAAGTCTTTTAGATGTGCAGCTTACCAACACAGGGCAGTGCACAGCAGATCGTGATAAAATTTATAAGAAATTAGTTAATATTACACTACCATAAGCCCCTTCTCAAGTTCTTTTGTCACTAAAATCAGCATGCCTAATTATTTAAAGTCACAAAATACTGTGCATGATTAATTCTTTGTTACTATCTTTTTACTTGGCTACAGTGGATTTGATCATTACTGCACTACATCATAGCAGACAGGATAGGTTGTAAGGTTAAAGCCAAATACGTTTGGTCTGAAGATGGAAAGGAAGCTCTACACCTCTCAGATAAGGAATTACAATTGGAAAACAGAAAGTGGGTGACAGAATGAGACCTTCCTTGTCGAGATTTAGTAGGTGTCAATGTGTCTGAATGTCACCGGGTGATTGGATGTTTCTTTTTATCTTGAGGTGGGCCACGAGATAAGAAGTCAGGATCACAACCTGGTACCTAAAACATTGTATCAGACCTTGAAGAGTGATTCTTGGAAATGTTATCAAATCATCTGGGAAGGTGATTGAAATAGCCTATACCAGTTCCACTTGGCAATTGTTCTGCTCCTATAAATTTCACACCCTTACTATCTTTTAAAACCATTTGTATTTTCTACTCTTCCTCTGATATCTTAACTCATGTCTTTAAAATCTCTCAACTGGCTTACAGTCATGCACACTTTCCCAATTTTCTAGATTCTAGCTATGCTTCTCTTTAATTCATTTTTGTATTATGGTAACAATTTTGGCAAGAATATTCTGGAGGGTGATGGTAGTGTCCAAGCCCAAATGAGTTTGGAAAACACAGAATACTAAATACACAGTATCCCTTGTGACATTGATAATGAATGAAATATTACTGACACCATAATGTTATGAATCTTACAATTCCATTTCCTATGCTTAACTCAGCGGTTTATTTAAGTATGTGATAACAAATGTTTATTTTAGGCTCTAGAAGATAAGTTTGGTCATGCCATTGTGATGTTTATAATACCTTGAAGACTACTGATTAAGTACAGTATAAATTCCCATTTTATTTAGTATTTAACTTATTACTTGTCTAGCACCACGTCATGTTTTCTTCTTCTTCATATTATGTGTTCAACCTATATTGAAAACATACCAAAACATTAATCTATCTTCTCACATCTAACCATTTTCTGCGTCACCTCATGGCACATTCTCCCTACCACATGCCTATTAGCTTTGCTTCTCAGAACATCTACTTTGACCACCAAGATGAGGATAAAATCACCTTTCTGTGCTCCCATCATATTTATCTGTTTACTATTTTTTTAATCTTTTAATCCACTCATAAGATAGCCATTTATGTCTGGGGATATAATTTGTTCAACGTTGTGTCCTTACATTCCTGTATGTTGATGACTATGTTAGGTTTTCTATTAATTTATTTGAATAAATCATGTAGTAAATTGTTTTTTAAGAGATCAATAACAAAAAGGGGTAGTGCAATGAAAAAGAAAGACTCAAAAAAAAATCAATTCTTTCTAATTTAGAAGACCTTGAGTTTTATCCTCCTCCAACTATTGAAAATCATGACCAACTGGCTTATCTTAGGCAAGTTATTTAGCCTTTCTTTCTAGATGTTGTAGATGGAATTGAGTACATGAAAGGAGGGAGAGAGAGAGTGAGGGAAAAGGAAAAAGAGTACTTAGAGTTTATAGACACAGCAAATCACATTTCTTAACTAACATCTCTAGTGGCTCCTTTTGGTTCTCAGACCCGACAAGAGTCTTGTTTTTAGGTTACTGAAAACCTAAAAATATCTTTCTCCTTGTAATCATAAGCACATAGATCAAAAGATAGTGAAATTGTGACACATTACTAAGGGAAAGGGATGAAATCACCGATTCGATGATTCATTGACGCCTTTCTCCAGAAGGATGCCCCTGGGAAAGAAAAGAAGAAAGATGAGCTAATTGCAGTCTCCTTTTAAACAAGGCACCCTGGTAAACAGAGGAATGGTGATATTTCCTTAGAGAAAGAGAACATGTCCATGAAATGTCCTTGGAAAGATGTATCTATACAGATCAGTTACCATAAACAGAACCCAGAGTCTATGATGCTGGTTCTTCTGGAGAATGTTTTATAAACTATTCAACAAGACAGAATACGTATAAAATGGAGATGTTAAGTAATAGAATTATTCCTACCTGTGTGAGGAACCTCAGAGATTCCACTTAGCCACCTTGTCTGTGCTATAGCAGAGGGGCCTGTTGGAAGCAGAAAGAAAATCTGAAGAACTGTTTTTGATGTTCCTGACCTCGATTTGCTTCTTCTGAGCCACTTTGTTGATCATATATATCCTTGAAAAGATTTAATAAAGATTGATACTAAGAACTCTGATTCATCTGAATATGATTTGTATTCATATCAGCTATACATATATGATTGTTCAGTTAGCCAAATTGTTTGGATTTCCTTAAACTTCCTAAGTGTTTTCCTTTTACCTCTTAATTCTGCTATTCCTACCTTCTCTCTTATCCCCTTTTCACTAAATTGGTGGTGTTCCTCATACTTTCTCTGATTTTTCTTTCAAAGTTAAAATAACTTATACTAATTTAACTGGGTTATTCACACTTTAAAATAGCTATTAGGGCATTGAACTTGTAAGAACAATACTGATAGTGAACCCAGGCCTTAGTTAGGGAGAAGTGTAACTTTTTTGGTGGATTTTGTTGTTGTTTGGTTATTTTACAAACTGCACTGAAGTTGATGCTGACTTCTCTGCAATTTTTGTTTTTTATGTGGCTGTCTGAGCATCCGAACCACATTTTAAGTGGGACCCATCTGTCTGTGCAGGTGAGCATAACATTAGACTAACTCGTCTTTTCATCAACCAATTCACCAATTACTCTCACAATGTTGTGTCTAAACCCAACTACCCCAATTTTAAACTCCAGAAAGTACTGTTAGCTACCAGAATTTTGGTATCAGCTATATTAGAATACACAGTTTTTGTGTATTTGAAATCACATTCCATAGAAAACCTTCTCTGTAACATGTTGCATCTTATTCTCTGGCATTTTCCTTCAATTATTGAAATAAAATGCTTTATAACTAAGACAAAGGTACAGAAATAATTTTTATTATAGAAAGGGATACTAAAAAGTATGTAAAATAGTACAAAAATATCTAAGATCTAGAAAATTCGTGATACTACATTAAATAATTATTGGACACTGCTATGTCTTAAACAGTAAGAATTAAAGAAGATTCATAAAACAAATGACAGGACTTACTAGACATTTATAAGCACCACGTATTGAGATTAATTCTTTATAAATATTAGCTGATTCATCCTTGAAATGGACCTCCAGGTAATTGTTCTTGTCTTTATTTTTTAATAAAGGAATTTAAGACAAAGAAAGTTTAAATTTCCTTAATAAAACTTCCTAGGTGCAAATGATTGAGCTGGAATTCAATTCCAGATCTTTCTAAAGTCAAAGGTCATAGATTACTTAACTATTTTATATTGCATATTTAAAATAAAGCAACAGAACTTTCTTACTAATAATTTTATTCTATATGTCATAAATTATTTGAATACAGGACAATAGAAAGCTCTGTGATTAAGACTTGGGTCTTATACCAAAGCCTGTGTTCCTTTAAACATTCTATGTTCCTATCAACTTAAAATCAAGCAATCACTGATTTAGAGGGGGCTTAATGGTACAGCCAGTGAAGTGCCCTCCATGGGTATGGCAAGTGTTACACAGCATCCCTCAGAACCATGTAGTTGATGATATGTCTAAAAACCAACTTGCACTAATGCTTTCTGATCCATTTTCTATCCAGATACTGTGCATCTCCATTTTGCAAAATAATGAGCCTCTTCCATGTTGATGTCAAAAGACAAAACAAAACTATGTTTTACAAATGAAGTCATGCACTTTTTTTCTAAGTGAATAATGTACAAATCCAGTATAAAAATAAGCATTTGTTTAAAGTGCTTTCATGATTCATTGAAATTCATTACCTTAATCACACTGCCCACTGTTGGCTTTTATTCCTATAGAATTTTACTTTTTGTTGTGTTTCACTGAATCTTCTCTACCATACATTATCTTTTAGCAAATTATTGCTGCCTATTTGTCAACTTTAGGAGAGGACAAGATTTGGCGTTAGTGTTATAATTTGGGGCAATATAACCTCACTGTGGTGGTATGTATTTGAAGAATAAGGGGGCATGCATGTTGCTAAGTTAGAGTTTCTCTCTCTCTCTCTCCCTTTCCCTAGCTAGACTTTAATAGAGAAGGACATTTAGAAAAGAAAGCTGCTGCAAATGGCATGTTTTGTACTGTTGGCAAAGTCTTCAGAGACTAGCCTCAAAAGTGTATGCACACTTATTTATATATATATGGGGGGCGGGGCTGGGTTTGAACCTGCCACCTCTGGCATATGGGGCTGGTGCCCTACCCTTTTGAGCCACAGGCGCTGCCCATTTTTATATATTTTGGGGTAAGACTAAATTTACCACACATTACCCATATTTCTGCTGTACATTGTGAGGTAACAGAGAACTGATCAATAATGACCTACTGCACTTTGGTCTTTAGTAGGAATTTGTCTGTAGTAAATTTCTCTCATTTCATTTCAATTAATTCCATACAACAGGGACCAATACATTTTGACCCTTGTCTTCAGTGATGGATGTGTGAAGACTAATAATCTTTATAAAATGTTCACTAGGCACTTGTACATGCTCTTCTTAATTACTAAAAAAAAATAAAATGTAATACAAATATGATATTCCTAAATGTTTATCCATTTGGTATCCCATAGCTGATGATATGTCTAAAAACCAGTTACATTTGATAGTTTGGTATCCTTTCTATTGGCATGTGTACATTATGTTATCTTTCATATAAAATTTTGCTAATTACTAAAGTAAAATTACATCAATTTAGGGATGATTTCTGAGTTGTGATTATATTGATAAATTTATGTTTCACTTGCAATGCATTGAATTTAATGGGCTGCATATGGGGAAAAGCGCGGTACTTGAAAATAGTGTCTGGCATAGGTCATGTCACTAGACAACCTGTGGCCATGGTTAGGTACCGAATAGTGAATTTTACTTTCAACCTAATTTGACTAAAGTAAAGCCTAAAATGAGAAAGCTTTACATATTCAATTCTAAAATAAAGTTAAAAAACAGTGCATTTGAAGAATGTAGGGACAAATAAACCTTTAAAACAGTGTTTTCTTTTCCTTGCTGAAAATAAGTGAAGAGATTTTCCCCATCTCTTCTAAGAGCATTTATCTTTGAAAAATTTATAATTGTTACTACTTTCTTCTCTTTTGGAAATGTTTGCAAGTTCTTTTAAAGACCATATGGAACCTTGTCAGCTTGAGGACTTAGGAATATCTTACCCCACGGACCAGGGGAGATTACGTTCTTTTCAATCTCCCAGTTTTTGTAAGATACTAGAGATCTAATTTCAGTAGGTGCCTTAGGCCTCATTCCGCTATCTCCATCATAAAGATAGAAGAAGTTTGTTTTTCCATCATAAAGATATAAGAAGTTTGTTTTTCCTTTGCACAATGCCATTTAGCTAGCTCATAAGGCCTCCCCATTACTAGGTGAATTAAGGGAAAAATGTCAATGGTGCTGTCAAGTTGTCTTGCATGAAGATCAGTCATTATTTATCTTGACCACATATATGCAATGGGTTGAATCTGCTTGGTTGTATAAAGGGATGAGATTTCTTTCTGATTTGGCAAGCTTTTATGATACGGAATGTGACATGTATCACATTCATGTTTAATGTTTATTTAACAATACCACTATTTTCTTTCTCTATACTAACTTTGTTTCCCTGAAAATAAAACCTACCTCAAAAATAAGCCCTAGCAGAATTTTTATATATTTGTTAAATATAAGCCCTACCCTGATAATAAGACCTAGTTATGGGCATGGCTATGCCGCATATCTGCATAGCCATGTAATGCATTTTGGCATGGAGAAGAAGACATCCCCTGAAAATTAGCCCTAGTGTGTCTTCTTGCCAAAAAGTAAATATAAGGCAGTGTCTTATTTTCGGGGAAACACAGTATGTGAAGAGGTTTCTGAGTTGGAAGTTTTTTGCTTTTGTTTTTGTTTATTTTAGTTTTAATTTCTCAAAAAAAGGCAATGTGTTTGTGGATCTGTGTTTGCAAGTACAAATACTTTTTGAAAGGCAGAGAGAAAAAAAGTGGGGCTTCATCTCCATTACATTGCAAATAACTAGTATGTTCTATTCAACTATTACATACATATAGAACTCATTGTCATAAAAAGTTAAGTGATTATATATTTGTATTTAAAGACATGTAAATAAATCTTTTTTTTTTCTTTGAGATGGAGTCTCACCCTGTCACCTAGTCTAGAGTGCTATGCCATTATAGCTCATCAGTAACCTCAAACTCCTAGGCTTGAGCAATCCCCTTGCCTCAGCCTCCTGAATAGCTGGGAACACAGACATCTGCCGCTATGCCCAGCTAGTTTTTTTTTTTTTTTTATCATTTTAGTAGAGATGAGGTTTTGCTCTTGCTCAGGCTGATCTCAAATTCCTGAGCTCAGGCAGTCGATCTACCCAAGCCTCCCAGAGTCCTAGGATTACAGGTGTGAGCCACTGCTCCCAGCTAATTCTCATAAATTTTTAACATAAGATAATGCACATACCAAATTTTACAAGTAATGATCAACATTGCACCTACTATTACCCACATTTTAAATAGCAACATAACTATTCAAAAAGAAATATCCTATCCAATGAGCTAAGGAGTTATAGTTGGGGACGCTACTAAACAGATATTCTGTAAATTATAGAGCAGCTATTATTTCTAGAGAAAAGTAGAATACATATGTATATAAGATGGCTAAGGATGGAATTTTGAAATATAAAAAGTGTTTGTCTCAGCTAATTGAAAAAGCTGATGGGACATAAGTAGAGGAGCTATTTCTTCTAAGTTCACCATATGTTATTACCCTGAGTTAAATACATTTTGGTATATATCCTACTTTTGTATATAGTGTGAAAATATTTTTGACCAAAAAGGCAAATTCTGAAGGGACAGATTAAGAAATAGCCAATAATGTGTTTAAGTTTTTTTAAATCATCTAATGCAAACATCAGAAAAAAAAGACTAAAAAATTCCTGTTACAGGACTAGGACCAGCCCTTAGCGTTCTAACCGTTGAGGAGCTGCCTGGGGATGGTCTATCCAGGCGTCCTCAAACTATGACCCATGGGCCACATGCAGCCCGCCTAGGACATTTATCCTGCCCGCTGGGTGTTTTTGCCGCCACTGCCTGTCCTGCTTAGCAGCTAACTCGGCCCAGGGCCCACAGTCCGGCCCTCCAACAATCTGAGGGACAGTGAACTGGCCCCCTGTTTACAAAGTTTGAGGACCCCTGGATACCTTCCACTCAGCCCCTAGAGGGAAGTTTTTAAGATTTGAGCCTAATTCTGTGACTTTTCTGCTTGAAACCATCACTCGCATCCCAGGACCTTTGGGAAAAGGGACCGGCTTCTGGACCAAACAAACAAACAAACAAAAAAAAAATTCCAGTTACAGATGTCAGATTTATCCCTTCTTTTCCTGGGAATCTTCTTGACAAGAGGAGGTGAGGCAGATATATCACCTCTGCTATAGTTTTTATCAACCTTTTACCCTCAACTTGTATGTCTCATAATGATGTCAAAACATCATTTGCCAATACCGGTTTAGCTCAATTCAGATATCATTTTGCTCAAAACTGCAGGCCTTTTCAATAACTGCCTTCTTTATAATAAAAAGGAAGCTTTCCTTTGAACTATTTAATTCTTGGTGATGTGAAATTTGGTGAAAAAAGAAAAAGATTTTGTTCAACTAGTAATAACATGTTACTTTGTGAGAAATGAGACATGATTGAAATGGACTGATTAAAAACCAGCAGAAGAAATGTCAGCTTACAATTCCTTCAAAGCCAGCCTGATCATCTGTGTGCTCCCAGAGTGTCTCAGTTTGATATCTCTAACACACTTGCTCTAAAACCAAAGACGAAAGATAGCCTTGGGAAGATTACCTGCACTTGAATTTTCTAGGTAATGCTTTTCTCCAGCAGTTTAAGTTATCTTAAAGCTTTAATGCATTTTCTTTCCAGCTCAAAGTATGAAGCGAAGTATTATGTCTGTGTAAAATCTCTGATAGATGACCCGAAACAATGTTTTTATGTAATTTTCATTTTGTTTAATGAGAACTGATATTCACTGTGGAGTACTTCCCTCTGTCATAATGTCCCATGTCATCAGTTCCAGGATGAATATATAAGCTACCAAACTAATATCAATATGCTGGTTGTTCTACTGCAAAATTAACTTTCAGATCCTAGGAGATTAAGCCATGTGCAAACTGTGTCTAAATTATTGCATTTAATAAATTTATTTTACTTTGATGTGTTCCTCATCAAAATTTTGTATGTGTTCATCTTATTCACTTGCTTTGGTGATTAATGTAGTTGAAAATTGAAAGATTTTTTGAGGTTATAAACATTAAGAACTTTAAGTTCTTAATTAGAACATTAAGTTATTGGTAATAAAGGCACAATGTAAGGAGATGTACTTTGAATATATAATTAGCAGTAATTGAATTTGCACACATAAATTCTGAAACACAAGTTGATGATATTTCCCTTAGAGCCAGTCTCTATTAGGAGCTCTGGATTTGGAAAAAAAAAATTATAGAGGCACCAATGTAAATAACTTCAACATGTTAAAGTAGGTAAAGAAAGTGAATTCATATCTGCTTTCCAAGAAACCAAGCAATTTCAAAACAAAAATTCTGAGTGAGGAAACCAAATTTTGGAATAATTGGATATCAACATATTGGATCACACCCAAATCAGTATATTGAAGAAATCTATTTGATGGATTCTTTGACTTCCTCTAATATTTAACTTGAAATTTTAAATAAGTAATAAGCCAGTGGCTTGACTGACCCCAGATGGAGGATGTGACAATATCCAGGCGAGTAACTTCAAAATGGTCTGTTTGGCAAGCTGATCTGACGTATAAAAATTATAGCACATGCCCTACTGAAATTATGTTCCTGGAGAGTCATCACTCTTCACAAAGAATAGTATGATTGCTCTGGGAAGGCCAATATATATTACGCTGACCCATCCTAAATGATTTGTGCCTTGTAAAACTTAATGGAGCAGTTATTCTTATCTTCATTGATACCTAAGAGATAATCAGTACCTTAGTATAGTGTGTCATGGCATAATGGTAATTATACAGCTTATAATTTAAAAATGGATAAATACAAAAAGAAATGTTTTATATATATAATTCTGTATATTGTAATATTTTAACTTATTTCTTATGTCAATTAAAACTAAAGTAGGATAATTTTTCCCTTTTTAAATTTATATTTCTTTGTTACCTTAATACAAAAACATTAAGTTAACTATATATTACATTTATAGTTAAATAAGAGAGAAATATATGAGGAACTACGTGAAATAGAATACGATGTTGTATTTTTCCATAGAGTACTCTGTATTAAAATGCCTGAGTATGCAATTTTGAGGAAATTTAGAAGTCAATGGAACTACAAAGACTTGGTATATGGAGAGCTTGTGAAAATGTCTGCTTTAGATTTTAGTAGCAAATTGAAAATACTATCCCATAATCAGAGGAGAATGGGGATAGAGTCTGGAGGATTAACTTAGTTTTAAGGTCATTTCAAGGATTCAGTGTTATTACAGAAAACCCTGGGCCTACACAGGTTGTACCAATGAAAATGAGATTCGTGCCCTTGAGGCAAACGCTGTGAAAAAAAAGTAAAAAGAAACATAATTATTAAAAAATAAAATTAAGGAAGCTGACTATTTCTAGGAGAGCTATATAAATTGTGTTGTTGACCCAAGAAAACTATAGGATAAAGGCCGTTTGCTGAAGGACAAATGTAGAAAAGAAACATGGCAAAAATTATATTATTTTTTGTAAGGAAACTATCCAGAGACCTAACAAAACTCGACTGACCACAGGGGGCCATTCAGGGTGAGACAGATTCCTGCGGCTGGGGAAGCAGAACTGAAGTCAGTCAAAGGCCAGAGATCCAATCAGAGAAATGTCAGTTTGAAAAATAGTGAGGAAAAGTAGCATGTGAGATGTGAGTTTCAGAAACTCCTTGGCATTTGCTTGGATAAAAACTTAGTGGCTTTAGTGCAGTTCCATTTTCTTTTTAGACAGATTCAGAGAAGCACTGGCAGGTAGTCCTGGAGAGGGGAGGATAACCAGAGGGGCCGCCCTGTCTTTGGTCATGAGGAGGATGCACCCTGAACAACTGCAGAGGACGGTCTGGCCTTTATTTTTTTCAAAAAATGAGGTCAAACATACCAGAAAAAATAAGAACATGTCAATGGAGATATTGTGTTATTGTTGTTGTTTTGATGACTTATGCGAAAAAGGGAGCTTGAAAGATAAAAATGTGGAAATGATTATAAGGAGAGGAAAGCACTTAACCAAAATGGAAGGTCAACCTTGAGAAGAATGGAAAACTAGGATTAGTAAAGAAAAGTAGTGATAACACCAGTTAGTGGTGGACAAATCACGAGTTTGCTTTCTGAGTGATGTCAGCAATTATAACAGAAGGCAAAAGAAGGAAAGAAAACCACGAATGTGAATACTTGCAATAATTAATCTCAAATCTAACATAGATAAAGGGGAATGAGAAGAGTTTGTGGCTGAAGAGTCAACGAGCTTTTCTAGTGGAGCTCTACAAGTTGTATGTCTTGATTAAGCTGAAAGTTGGAACATTTAGGAGTATATAAAACACCTAATAAGATTCATAACCTGTAATACATCTACAATGATATTAATTTATTTCCAATTCCCACACAAACATGTGGAGCTTCAGTTGAATATGTATTTTATTGAACAACTGATTAAACCTAAAATAAAATGTAGCATGATTATTATTAGTCCTGCAAATAACTCTATAGCTACATTTCATGCAATCCTCATAAATATAATAGTCAAAAAATTTTATGTTTTTCAAAATAAAGCATTAGCTATTCTCTCAGCTATATGGATTTCAGCTTATATAGATCTTCTTTTAATGAGGAACATAGACTATATGCTATTCAGTGTCTTGCTAATGCCAAATATGATTTCCCTGCTATTCAAGTACTTTTAAAAGTCTGCTGATGCAGCTGATATCTGAGAGGGAGGGCATGACGAATTATCCTGCTCTTCATAACTCAAAATTTCCAAGAGGCATCCTGTATTAAATCATCTCATTGGAAATGATAAACCAGAACCACACCACATGACCCAATCCCAACTGCCAAATTACCTCCGCAGAATTAAGTCTTGGCATTTATGCAGTCTTCACTCAGAGGTGATATTAAAAAGGTTAAAATAAGAAAAAAAAATGAAAAATGTCTCCAACAGGTATTATCAAGAATACAATGGATTTTGATGCTCAGTGCATCCCTATGTAAAGCCCCTATGAAAGATGGATCTAAGAACCTTCCCTGGGTGCAAAGGTCTAATTCTGGCTATTGAACACTGAAATTTCCCTCTCCGGCACTTGAGGAAATTTATTTACACTATTAGCTCAGTTCCTATCCTTTGCCCTTGCCCTTAGTCCTTATCCTTCTCTCTTTCTCTTTTTTGTTTTCTACATTTGCATAGGCCTCCTCAAATGGATTTTGTGACTGAGGATCTATATATCAAAGTAGCACAGTAAATCAAAAGATTATCCCATTATTCAAAATGACAGAATCAAATGAATTATTTGGTTGTTTTAGTATCCTTTATTTTGAAATGGATGTGAAACATCTTGAATATTTTAAAGGGAAGTTTAAGCTTATTATTGTGTGAGAAACATCAAAATATTTATTCACCAAATATAACTTGCTTGGATATTTTGATTTGAAGGTAATGATTCTTGTCTGTGAAATGAAAGAAGACAAGCACTTACTCACTTACCTTAAAATAGTTGTCAGAATAGATGTCCAAGTGCTTTGCATTTTCTCATTTAAATTTCTCTGTACAAATAGACTTGGATATTCAAGTTATATACTCAAACCTACATGGTGTGGTAGTTTTATAAGAATTTGAAAATTCAAAACCTTCTATCAATTGTGATACTGTGTTATAGGGATAAATATAAATATCATACAAAATTTATACCTGAAAAAATTAATTAATTTATTTGGAATATAAACAACCATAAGGAGAAATAAGTCAAACAGAATAGAAGTATTTTTTTAATTTTTAATTTTTTTAAATTTACTTTTATATATGGCCTAAGAGATAAGGCTAATTAAAAATAAATAAAAATAGTCTTCTCTAATCCTAAATCTCATCCTCCATAAGAAATCAATCACAGATAATTAACTAATTCACTGTGTTTTCAGTTAATTTTATATTTCTAAAGAATATATTTATGCTTCTCTTCCTTCCATTATTACACCTCACCCCCTTCTTTTCCTTTTATCACCTCTTCTTAAATTTTGCACGTTCTTTTCTATGTCTATGACTTAATGCAGACATTTCTATAGTAGAGGGTTGATATTAAATACCTTTTTCACATACCCAGTCTCAAATTGTGTTTTCCCTTCTGCTATACTTCTGCTATAATTAGATGCAAATTGTAATTTAAACCATATCTAGTTTTTAATGTTATTATTACTTGTAATTTTAATTCACAGCTCATCTACATGGTCTGAGGATTTTATTGCCATTTTGTTGCAACTTGAGTTTGTTTTTCCTAGTTCATATTTTTTTCCTTTACTAATTTTTTTTTTCTGTGTACTGTGATTAATGAAATCGCAAATGTTTGGGGAGGAACGTCAAATGGCCTATCTGTGCATGAGATCCTCCATCCTCGACTTTCCCTCATCAACACACTGAAACTCTCCTTCTCATCTGTGCCTGATTTTCTTTTGTGGGTGTAGCATCACCATTGTTCCTGATAAAATCCTTCAATTGGTGTATAAACATCTCTAAGAACTTCCTCAGGCAGGGAGCATGGGTAAATAATACATTCTGATGTTAGGCACATACATTTAGAAATGTCTCTATTTTATCTTTACCCTTGCATGATATATTTCTTTTGTACAAAAATCTTGTTTCCTTAGTACGTTCAAGGATTTGTCTTATCACCTTCCATTTTCTATTTTTGCTCTTAATAAGACCTATGACATTTTGATTTCTAATGATTTTCCTTCTCTCTGTCATCAAGCTTATTTACAATATTTTATAAAACATTATTTGAAAATTCTGTGTCTTGGAATTAAGGATTTTTAATTTTTATATTTTAAAATTATTCTGTGTGCTGATTGTGGCTTATCAATCTGAAAGCTTTCTCCTTCAGTTCTGGGACATTTTTCTTGTATGTGTAATAGACTCCTGTTAAATTTTGTTCTCTCTTTTCTTTTTTACTTGTTATCTGGATATTGTACACTTTGTTAATATTCCTCATGTAGTCTCTCTTGTTATTCATCTTCCTGCCTATTTTGTGCTATTATTGGGCAAATATAATCAATTACACTTTCTAATATCTATTGTGATTTTTCAGATCTCTGCTATCACATGGTTGTTTCCTTGTTTTTTTCTGTTATATTTAAGATTTTTCTTCAGTGTTTCATGATTGTTTGCTCCTTGTTCAGATCTGAGCTGAGGCACTAAAATGTAGCTTGAAGCTTTTCATGCCATGGTAACAGGAGATGGGACTTAATTCATATGTAGCTCTCTCTCCAGGCTGACTGAGCGGAGTCCTGGCCATTTCATGCAGAAACCTCATGTTTAGTAGCTGATGGGTTTTTTCATTCATTTGCTTGTTTGCTTTTTCTCTAGAGTAATGCATGAATGTATATGTTTTTGGACAGATGTCCCATTAGAGCATAATAGTATCGCTGGGCACTGGATGTTATGAGAGAGGCATGAGAAATACCATAATACACACAAGCTTGAAAACCAGACTTTCTAATGTTATCAGCAATGCTACAGACACAGAAGAAGTGTGTATAATGCTTGATAGTCTGTTCCTGCTGAAACGTATTATAGATTCAATCATAAAATGAATGAAAACATACCAACATAGATGAAAGTGGAAATGAAAAGCTGAATCAGCTGCATTTGGAAGGGATGAAGTAAATGGTTTTCTAAATGGTTGTTTGCCTTTTAACTTTTTCCTGAAACATGTTTAGTAGAAGGTATGCTACTTATATACTTTTGTCAGATGCTAAGATATTATGAAATGCATCTAAAAGATCTTTCTCAAGTCAGTTTGTACTATTTAAATTAAAATTCAAAATCTAGAAATTAAATTTATGAATACCACAGGCTCTGAACGGAAGTAAATAGTAAAAACAAAAAAGGTAATATTGTTTCATAGGAAATAATATTTCAGAATATGATTTTGTTTCACTAAAATTTTTCTAAACTTCTAGGTAGTAGATCAAATTTGGTCATTCTCAAAATAGCAAAAACATATCAATTGGAGGAGTATATTGACCATTGCACATTTAAATTTACTTATTTTTTCTTTTTATTTATTTATTTATTTATTTAATTGTTGGGGATTCATTGAGGGTACAAAGAACCAGGTCACACTGATTGCATTTGTTAGGTAAAGTCTCTCTTATAATAGTGACCCATCCACAAGAGGTGTGTCACACCCCGTGATTCCCAACCCCCATACTTCCTTCCCTCTCCCTGCACCTCCTTTGCTTACCCCCCACTGTGTACTAGGTCATCAATTGTCCTTATATCATGATTGAGTACATCAGATCTTTGCCGTTCCGTTCTTGTGATGCTATACTAAGAATAATGTGTTCTTCTTCCATCAAGTTTAACACAAAAGATCTAAAGTCTCCATCTTTTTATAGGCTGAATAGTATTCCATGGTATACATATACCACAGCTTATTAATTCATTCCTGGGTTGGTGGGCATTTACGCCATTTCCACATTTTGGCAATTATAAATTGAACTGTGATAAACAGTCTAGTGCTAATATTCTTGTGATAAAAGAACTTTTATACTTCCGGGTAGATACCCAGTAATAAGATTGCGGGATATGAGAGGTCTAGTTTGAGTTCTTTGAAAATTCTCCATACTTCCTTCCAAAAAGGTTGTATTAGTTTGCAGTCTCACCAGCAATGTAGAAATACTCCCTTCTCTCTACATTCATGCCAGCATCTGCAGTTTTGAGATTTTGTGCTGTGGGACATTCTCACTGGGGTTATGTGTAATCTTAGGATGATTTTGATTTGCATGTCTCTGATAATTAGGGATTATGAGCATTTTTTATGCTCATATGCTTGTTAGCCATTCATCTATTTTCTTAGAGAAAGTTCTATTTATTTCTCTTACACCTTCATATTATTTTCTTATAGACTCATTCTATACTTTGAGAGTAGTTTTTTTTTTGAAATATTCCAGTAAGAAAGATATAATTTACTCTTTTAAAACCTACATTTTGATTCCCTCAGACTGGTTAAAGGATGCACTCTTAAAAATCCATTTCATTCTTCTTATAATTGAGAATATATCAGAGGTAGAATTTTTACTGAAAACTCATTGGCATAGTTAGTAAATTATTACCAGCTAGGTCTTGTATTGTGTTTCCCAAAGTATGTTTTATGGGACTCTAGCATCATGGGATGTTATGTGAACAGAGGAGTCTTCACTGAATAAGTCTGAAAAGGATCATCTGCTCCTTTTTCGTTCTTGAAATGCCATAGTCTGTGCTCTTAATAGAATGAAAATTATTGGAGAAAACAAACAAAATACATACTTATATTGTTAATTTATTGCATCCTCATTTATTATATATAATTAATATATAAGTTAATATTATAATTAATATATTAAATAAAAGCCAGGACCAAGTGACTATGTATATATATGTTTGTGTGTGTACAAATATATGAATATATATCATGACAATATATGATATATGATACATATCACAATATTATCATGTATTTCACGTGGTATTTTTATTCTGACTTATTCTACTTATAGTATAAAATTAATGCTAACTTTGAGAATCATTTTTTGAAAAATATAGTCTCTAATGTCAGCCAGGTATTGATAGAGTTTAGGATATGCCACTTTGGTGAACTAATTATTTTGAGCAGAAGATAATTGAAAAATAGCAAATCCAAGGGAAGATTTTCTCTGAATACCACTTATCTGGATAAGAGACAGATGTGCTACATGGAACTATCATTAACTGTTTCAAAGTTAATGAACTTTAGAAACCAAGGAAGAAACTTTTCATAAACCAGGGAAGATTAACTCTCTTCCACAGAAATGGAGACCACACCCAGACAAACTGCCAGAATCTATCGTATTTCCATGTGCTCTTCTAGAGGCATATGCTTCTTTTCTAACATCATTTACTTTCCCCTAAATTGCCTACTTCCCCCCTCCTTTTTCCTGTGAAGAAGGTAAATAAACTCCCAAATCTCATTACTTTATAAAATATTCACATTTTTTCTCCTGCAATGCCTTTGTGCACATAATAAATGTGTCTAACTTTTCTCCTGTTAGTCTTCTTCTTGTTGATTTATTTCGTAGATTTATTCCAAAGACACAATAATTTGTTCTGCAATTTTTCATAAGAAAGTATAGTGTAACTTATTATCTAATGTTAGTGAATCATTAAAACATCTGAATTGTTTTTATTATAAATATCAAAGTATTAAATATACAGAATGGGTAATACTTTTCTGATTATTTTATTAGCATCAATTTTTATAAATATAGTGGTTTTTACCTAAAGGATAAGAATATACTTTATAATTTTCTTGACATATATTGCAATGTTGCATTAAAAAGTTTTGATTTTGTTTTCATTGCATTATCTGCAAAAACAGGCATGGTGCGCTAAAATTATATGAAAAACGTATTTGTGTATTCTAAATATGAAAATAATTTAGATTTTACCTTTATTGTCATTGTATAATAGTTTGTTCTGGATACAAAAGAAAATTGTTGCCTTAAGGTTATAGCAGTGATTCTCAACCTCGGCACTTCTTGGGCCCATGCTTTCATGGCAGAGGTTGGGCCACATACTTCTGTGCATGGGTGCTACACTGTTCATTGTTTGATGTCTGGCAGCATCCTTGTCCTATACCCACTGAATTTCAGTAGCATTTTCCCCTTCTCTGGTTCGAATAACCAAAAGTATCTCCAGTTATTGCCAAATTTCTTCAGGTGGGGAGGAGGATTGTTCCTTGCTCTACGATAATCACTTACATAGAGAGGAAAAGTAGACACATTGCATTCAAGGATATCCTGTAATCAAAGTGAGACAGCAAAAGAAGCGTTTGATGGAGTGAGAGGAGAGCATATACACACACATGCATACACATACCTATGATAGTGTTATAAATATATATGTGTGTGTATCTCAAAATGCATTTTATATTTATGTCATTTAATAAGTGCTCTTTCTTCAAAAATTATCCATATCTGTTAAATTTATTCTTTAATAATTCATAAAAATGAAAATGCTAGACAACTGAGAAAGTTATACTTTATTCCATGGTTTGTAAAATTATTTTATAAAGTTAATGATATACATATTAAAATAAAATAAAATAGTTAAATATCTTAACTAAAAGTGACTATTAGCAATTAATTGAATTGGGGGAAGTGCTGTCAAAATAGTAAAGGGAATTTAAGAACATTGTATATAAATACTCTCTTTGACAATCAATAAGAAGTTGCATAGAGCATAATAAATGCCATTGATTTTACCGAGCTGAATATATCTTTTAAAAAGTCCTTATGGTTAATGAGTGTGTGTTATAATAATTTTCAAGGTAAATATACTGATGAGATAATAAGTATCCATAGAATTTAAAAATTTTGTAAATAATTGAATGGAATATACTTTATAATACATTATTTCTGTTTGTTTTTACCACCTTCAGCATTAAATACATTTCTAAAAAAAATACAGAAAATTATGTTTTACTGAATGAATTTCAAAAAATCAGGTGGAAGATTAAGTAAGAAGACTAAAAGACAAGTCTGTCAAAAATAATGACTACAACAGCTTTATAAGAAGGAATATAAAAATATAAATTAAAACAAGAAAAAATAAAAAGCAGAGGAATGCCACAGAAATTCACAGGATTATTATTGACTACTATGAGCAATTATATGACAAAGAATAGGAGAAACTAGAAAAAATGAATACATAAACCATGAAGAAACTCACAACCAGAATAAATGAATACAAGTAATGAGATAAAAAACAGTAATAAAAATAAAAGTCTTGCATCACAGAAAAGCCTAATGGCTTCACTACTGAAAACCACCAAAACCAAACTAATTTAAAGACTATTATCAAGCTTATTCTAACCACTCCAAAAAATCAAAGAACTCATTCTATAGTCCAGTATTATCCTGATACCAAAACGAAAGAAAGACACAGACAAAAAAGAGAACTACAAGCTGTTACTTTGATGAGAATGTATGCAATTATCATCAACAAAATACAAGCAAACTGAATTCAAAAACAAGTTAAAAAGGTATTCACCATGATCAAGTGGGATTCATCACAGCAATGCAAGGATGGTTCAATATACACAAGTCAATACATGTGATATTATATCAACAGAATAAAGAACAAGAACCGTATGATAATTTCATTTGATGCTAAAAAAGTAAAAAATTTCAAAACTCCTTAATGATAAATAATCTCAAAAAACTGAGTGTAGAAGGAACTTCCCACAACATGACAAAAACCATATCTAACAGACCTACAACTACTGTCAGGCTGTACAGAATAAAATGGAAATCATTTCCTCTAAGAACTGGAACAAGATAATGATGCCCACTTCAATTATATTAATTGAAATTCTAGCTACAAAAATTATACAAGAGAAGAAAATGAAAGGTATCCAAACTAGGAAGAAAGAAGTCAAATTATCCTTGTTTGCTGATGATAGAAAAACCTAAAGACTCCACCAAAAACTATAAGATACAGCGAATTAAAAAAAAAAAAAAAGTAAAGTTGCAGGATACAAAATAAATATACAAAAATCAATAGCATTTCTACATACCAAGAGCAAATAACATGAAAAAGAACCAAGAACATAAAGTTATTTACAATAGCCAAAAACAAAATAAAATGAGTAGCAAATAAACTTAACCAAAGAAGTGAAAGATCTCTATAAGAAAACTATAAAACTTTGATAAATGAAACTGAAGAGTTTCAATTTTGAAGAGTTGCAATTTCAAAAATATGGACAGATATTCCATGATCATGGATTGGAGGAATAGTTAAAATATCTATATTGTTCAAAGCAACTAGATATTCAATACAATCCCTATCAGATTGCCAATAACATTCTTTATATAAATAGGAAAAAAAAATCTTGTAATTTATAATAACACAGAAGATCTGGAATTGTCAAAGCCATCCTTAGCAAGAGTAAAACTGGAGGAATCACATTAGAAAAAAATCAAAATATACTGTAAAGATATAGCAACCAGAGTCATATGGTACTGGCATAAAAAGACACATAGATTAATGAAATAGAAAAAAAAAAAAACCTCAGAAACAAATCCTCATATCTACAGTGAACTCACTTTTGACAAAATTACCAAGAAAATATTTTAGTAAAAGGATGGACTCTTCAATAAATGATGCTGGGAAAACTGGATATTTGTCTGTAAAAGAATAAAACTAGGCCCGTATCTTTTAGCACATATAAAAATTAAATGAAAATATATAAAATTTTTAAATGTAACACCTAATACTATGAAACATTTAAAAGAAAACATTGGAGAAATACTCTGCGACATTGAAGTGGTCAAAGTTTTCTTGAGTAATACATGAAAAGTATAGTCAACCAAAGCAAAAATGAACAAATGGGATCACAAACAGACAAACAACACCTGCATAGCAAAAACAAATAAAAAGTCACAAAGTGAAGAGAAAACATCCAGAAATTCAGAAGGGGAGAAGAAAATCTGCAAACTCCCCATCTGACAAGAGATTAACAACTAGACTATTTCAGGGCATTAAACAACTCAATAGGAAAGAATCAAAAATTCTTACTAAAGATGGTCAAAAAGCCAGGTGGGGTGATTTATTCCTATATTCCCAATATTTTGGGAGGCTGAGGTGGGAGGCTTTTTTGAGGCCACACGTTTGAAACCAGTCAGGGTAACATAGCAGGAACTCATCTGTTTAAATATAAGTACAATTCGCTGATTGTGGTAGTGCAGCTACTCGGGGTGGGGTGGGGGGGGTGGAGGATGATATGTGAGCTATGATCACTCCACAGCATTTGAGCCTGAACAACTGATCAAGATACTGTCTCCAAGAACAACAATACATGAAAAATCGATATTTCTTAAAAGACAACCTACAAATGAGCTACAAGTATGTGAAAAAAGGCTCAACATCCCTAACCATTGGAGAAATGGAAAGCAAAGCTACAACAAGATATTGAGCCTCAATTAAAATGGCCTTTATACATATGGCAAATAATAACAAATACTGGTGAGGATGTGAAGGGGAATACCCTTACACTGTTAGTGGGAATGTAAGATAGTCAATATATACAAAAATATAGTTAGATATAATGAACAATATCTGATAGCCAAACAGAGTTTTTATAGTAAAAAATAAGTTATGGTATACTTTAAAATAACTTAGAAAGTAGTATGATACCAAAAAATGATAAACACTTGAGGCATTGGATACCCCAATTACCCTGATTTAGTCATAACATGTTATATGTTTGTGTCAAACATCACACATTTACTCCTTATATAGAAATGTATAAATATATACATACAGATATTGTAATGGATACATAATCAGGATACAAATATACGCACACATATATATGTACCTAAGATAAATAGGGCTAGAATAAAATTGTTTTATAGAAAGAAATAATTGCTTGTAATACACAATTTGAAAAAGATATTAATTTTGGAGCCCATTGCAAACTTTAAAAATTTTCTTAGTGATGGACAATTTTTCAAAGTTATCTTAATTCAATGAAAATGTTTCTCAATGACTTTTAGCCTCTAATTCTTGTATATATATAATATATATACATGTGTCTGTATTTATATCCTGATTATGTACCCATTACAATTAAAAATATTTTTTAAAGAAAATCAACAATATTTCCAAGAATTATATATGTGTGTGTATTTATAACTTGATTATGTACCCATTACAATTAAAAATATTTTTTAAAGAAAATCAACAATATTCCTAAGAATTAGAGGCTAAAAGCCATTGAGCAACATTTTTATTGAACTAAGATAACTTTGTGAAAAATTGTCAATTACTGAGAAAATTTTTAAAGTTTGCAATGTGCTCCAAAATTAATAGCTTTTTCAAATTGTGTATTATTTCTTTCCATAAAACAATTTTATTCTAGCCTTATTTAACTGAGATAGACTGTAGAGATAATAAAAACCATTTCCCTAATTTTAGAAAGTATCAATTAAAGCTTCACTAATCGAATTGTATGTACCTTGTCAAACAGACAGAATTAGTACAATGCTACCACTTTAAAAAGTATTATATAGAGTCCATTGTTTCATGCTACAGTAAATATCATTTAACCCTTGATAATATACTTTCCTTGAACTTCAGGACATCTAAGAAAATTTTTGTATTTGAAGACCAAGTATATACAGGAAAAGATATTGTCTTTTTTTACAGTGATAATTTAGAAATGATTTGACTATTAATAGGAAGTCAGGATCATGGATTACATTTTGATATGAGTGAGCATCATAGAAATTGTTACATTTTTTAATTTTGATATATAAATATGTATAATAAAGTTAAATTATTTTGAAAGTTATTTTTATGCTTACTGCATATTTTCACCTTTTTTGTGAGTATTTTGGGGTTGTTATTTCTATGTCACAATTATAGAAAACTCTCTTTGTGACATAATTTGCATTTTTCCTATGTCATTTCCAAAACTTCCAATTAGTGATCACTTTCTTTTAGAGTAGAATTGCAAGATGAATAGCAAATAAATCATCTTATCTGAAAGGAATATTTGATTCATTTTGATAAATATGTTATTACCTAATGATAATATGAAACATCATAAACTACAGGATATTACCATCCTTTTTAAAATTTTATTTCAGATTAACATATGGGTACAAACCATTGTGTTACAATATTTGTCTTCAGCAGGTCTGGGCTGAATTCGAACCCACTAGCACTGGAGCATATGGCTGGTGCCCTAACCACTTAACAATGGGCACCCAGGCCAATGTTTGCATATGTTTTTTTCTTTTTTCTTTTTTTGAATTTTGCTTTCAATTGTGTTTCGATTGTCTTAGTTTGAAGTGTTTTTTTTATTTTCATTTATTTATTTATTCATTTATTATTTATTTTGTTTATTGAGACAGAGTCTCCCTTTGTGGTCCTCAGTAGAGTGTTGTGGCATCATAGCTCACAGCAACCTCCAACTCTTGGGCTTAAGTGATTGACTTTTCTCAACCTCCCAAGTAGCTGGGACTATAGGCGCCCTCCACAATGCCTGTCTTTTTTTTTTTTTTTTTTGGCAGAGATGGGGGTCTCACTCTGGCTCTGGCTGGTCTTGAACCTCTGAGCTCAGGGCAATTCATCCACCTCAGCCTCCCAGAATGCTAAGATTACAGGTGTGAGCCACCTTACCCTGTCCCAATGTTTGTGTTTGTTAGGGAAAGTCCCTGTTGTAGTTGTGTCTGCAGTCAGGAGGTATGGCACATACCCTTACATTGTGCCCATTAGGTCAAACTTTTTTATCTGTGGAGTACAAATACTTCATTTTTTTTTTTTTTTAAAGAGTCTTAGTTACTGAAAGATTTTCTTCTGGAAGCACTGCTAAGGGAAAGCAATGCCTGCAACTTAAATCTTATCATTTCAGCATACAGATTAAATTTATATGTATAATCCATGTAAATCAGCCTTATTCTTACCAACCCATCATATTGTGTTTCAGTAATACATGGAATTATTCATTTTGACGTACTATATTTTTTAAAGTATGAAGACCAAGATAGAACTTCTTGGCATTTTCATCCCAGTATGTTAGGATTGTTTTCCCATGTAAAGAATGAAATCCAGTATATTTTGAAGTCAAGTCTTGCACGGGTATGTTATTTGAGAAAAAGCTCACCGTTTATGTTTGTCCAGTGGGATGATCTGACGTAGTACAATATTAAAAAGTAACCATGGCATGGTTTTTTAAATAGTGATCAGCAAAAATAGTCAACTTTTTCCTAGTTGGTTTATTTTTCATAGGTATGCAACTCAAAGTGTTCTATCTCAAATATAAAAATCACATTTTATCATTTTGTCATAGCTTTGAAAATGCTTTGTTTCTCTTCTCCTCAAAAAGAATACTTCATAATTTAATGTAGCACTATTTTTGCTTTTTGAGTTAAAATATACACCATCTTCAGATGGTTCCTTAGTGGCAAGAATATCCCTTTCTTTCTCTCTCACCAGAAGATACAGAGGAATTTTTATTGTAGCAAGAAAATATAGATATTTTATTATAATTATAAATGTGCCTCCTTTTAAGATGTTTCTAAATTCTATGGTGTTGAATTTATGGCATTGTAAAAATATGCTGAATGTTATAAATGCTATTTTTACTTTATACTGATGCATTAGAAGTATAGCTACAGAGATCACTATGGAAAGAGAAAATGATGGAAGGGTAAAAGAGGCTACCACATACTGAATTCTTCCGTATTTGGTAATATTTCCTTCACATATATCACCATATTTAATCTTTACAAAGATACTTTAAGAAGAAAGTATGTTATTGCATATTTTATTTTTGAATTATTTATTTATTTTTTGTCGTTTGGGATTCATTGAGGGTACAAAGAATTAGGTTACACTGATTGAGTTTGTTAGGTAAAGTCCCCTCTTGTATTGTATCCCACTCCCAAGAGGTGTGCCATGCACCACAGCCCCCATTCCCTTCTCTTGTGCCCTCTTATTCCTCTACCCTACTTCTTGTGCAAGCAGAGTGGGGACTGAACACCCCATTTTTGGCAGGGGAAGGCTCCCACAGAAAAAGGGAGAATTAAAAAGTAAGCTGAGGGTGTTGGAACAAAGAAAAGTCAGCTAGTTTACCTTTAAGCCAGCCATTGCTAAATTTCTTATCTGAACAAGTTTCCTGCCTTTCATGGAACTATGGCCTATTTAGGGTACAGCTTACAAACACCCCTGCTGGGTCAGTGAACACTCTGAGGGAAAAAACAATGGCCATAGAAGAGGCTATGGCAAGACCTAGAGAGATGCATTAACTAGGTCCTCTCCTGCCCAGTAAACAGACAAAGAACATACCCATTGTGGAGATTTTGCGTTTGGCTGGGGCAGAGATGGAGGGAACAGCTCAAGCCCTGGGATATGGGCAGGAGGCTTAAATCCCCTATGTCAGGGAAAGATCCTTTGTGGTGATGAGGAGAGGAAAATTTCTCTCTCCCACTGATTCCTAAGAGGAGTTTGACACCAGTGACATTTTACTCCACAGGGAACTGGCAGAGTTTGACACCTCCCTAGGAATCTGTGTGTGTGCCTTCAGACAGGAAGTTAACCCCACAGGAGGCTCAGATTTCAGATTTTTCAAAGATGCTCAGACTGTTAAAGTTACTAATAATAGAAAAGACTGTTAAAGTTACTAATAATAGAAACAATAGGAGCTGATATGCCCGGTCAGAGAAACTGCTGGCGTCTTTGTTGCCTCCCTCAGCTTACACATTGGGCAAATATATTTCAATAAAAGCTGAGTGAAATAGATGCTTGGGGCCATCACCAGAACCCCCCAAACAGGTGGTGGTCCCCAGAGTTCCCACCACTGAAAGTTCTATTCTGTGTTTCTTGTCTCTTTCTTTATCATCATTTCTAACTTTACATTCTTCATTTGATTGTGCCAGTTCCACAGGTCTTAGACCCTGCACCTAGGGCTGGACCCTGAAACCATGTATTAGCTCATCTACTGCCTTCATATTAGAATTGAGTACATTAGATTCTTGCTTCTCCATTCTTGTGATGCTTTACTAAGAAGATGTGTTCCACCTCTATCCAAGTTAATACAAAAGATGTAAAGTTTCCATCTTTTTTAGTGGCTGAATATTTTTCCAAGGTATATGTATACCATAGCTTGTTAATCCATTCCAGGGTTGGTGGGCAAAAGGTGCTGAGAGAACTGGATAACCGCATGTAAAAGACTAAAACTTGACTCAGACTCTCAGACTTTTCATCTGTAACAAAAAATTGACTCAAGTTAGATAAGAGACTTGAATCTAAGACAGGAAATGATAAAACTCTTAGAAGAATGTGTGGGGAAAACGCTTAGTGAAGTTGGACTGGGGAAAGATTTTATGACAAAGACTTCAGCGACCATTTCAACAACAAACAAAAGTAACAAATAGGACTTAATGAAAATGAAAAGCTTCTGCACAGCTTAGGACACAACAAGTAAAGCAAAAAGTCAACTTAAAGAATGGGAAAAGATATTTGCAGGGTATCAATCTGACAAAGGTTGATAAATAGAATCTGCAGAGAACTCAAATTAATCAACAGGAAAATAGAAAACACCCCATCTACATATGGGCAAGAGATATGAAAAGAACCTTCTCTAATGAAGACAGAGGAATAGCTAACAAACATTTGAATAAATGCTAATTGTCCCTGATCATCAGAGAAATGCATATCAAAACCCACCTGAAATATCACCTAACCCCAGTGAGAATAGCCCACATCACAAAATTTCAAAGCTGCACATGCTGCCATGGATATGAAGAGAAGGGAAGACCTCTACCTGCTGGCGGGACTGCAAACTAATACAACCTGTTTAGAAGAAAAGATGGAGAATCCTCAAAGAACTCAAGTTAGACCTCCCATTTGATCCTATAATCACATTACCAGGCATCTATCTAGTAGAAAAAAATAATAATTTTATCATAAGGACATTTGCACTACACTGTTTATTGCAGCTCAATTTACAGTCACCAAAACATGGAAACAACCTAAATGCCCACAAACCAAGGAATGTATTAACAAGTTATAGTATATGTATACCATGGAATACTAGTCAGCCATTAAAAAGGATGGAGACTTTACATCTTTTGTATTAACCTGGATGGAGGTGGAACACATTATTCTTAGTAAAGCATCACAAGAATGGAGAAGCCAAAATCTAATGCACTAAATTCTAATATGAAGGCAATTGATGATCTAATATAAGCAGTGGGGTAGAGGAATGAAAGATGGGGAGAGAGAAGGAGGAAGAGGGGTGGGGGACTCACAGTGTATGGCACACCCCTTGGGGCTGGGGGACTTTACTTAACCATAATCAATGTAACCTAATTCTTTGTACCCTCAAAGAGTGCAAAACAATAAAAAAAAAATCATAAAGACAGCATTTAAGAGATTAGATTATAAAAGTTAAAGGTGATAAAATGTTTTCATACCATGAATTTCAAGAAAAATAAGACATTCTTAGAAGTTACAGAGAAAATACATTTGTTTTAGTTGGAGTGAAAGTTTTTATGATTTAAATAGAGCTAGAAGGCAGACAGTGAAACTTGAATTTCTCCCAGGGCTTCAACTATCATGATTCTCTTCACACAATTCCCATAATGAGTTTGAAGGAGCAGTTGTCTTTGGAGGACACTAAACATGTTAGGGCACATAGAGCAACTAGAAAGAATAAAATAAGTTGTCAATGAACGTGATACATCAACCTGATTTGACATGGAGTTCCACTAAGTCTAATATAACTGGATTCATCCCCATATAAAGAATCACAATAAATTCACTTATTCAGTAAAAAAAAAGGCAAGAAAGTGGTATTTTAGTTTTTTTTTTTTAAATTTGGTTTCTAGCATAAAAGAGATCACAGATTCATACATAAGCATAATTTACATCATTACTTTGTCAACTGAAGGAAGTGATTCAAAGATTTGTACAGGGAAATGGTGACCACAAAGCACCATGTGCTAAGGGTAGGAACAGGGGCCACAAGTTCTCCAACACCCTAAAGTTCGAAAAGCCAAGGGCATGGAAACCTTAGTGGAAACTATGATAAATGAAGAAATGCCTATCTTCAGGGAGCCATTTTTTTTTTTTTTTTTTGAGACGGAGCCTCAAGCTATCCCCCTGGGTAGAGTGCCATGGCATCACAGCTCATAGCAACCTCCAACTCCTGGGCTCAAGCGAGTCTCCTGCCTCCGCCTCCCAAGTAGCTGGGACCACA
>CAUYQV010096975.1:0-13650 GCA_963574575.1 Galagoides demidoff
TCATATCCAGTCTTAAAGGAAAATCATTCAACAGTTAACCATTAATATGATACTGTTGACATTTCATATATTTGCATCATAGCAAGGTTAGGAGTTTCTATTGCTATATAATTAACATTTCAAGCATATGTATATGTTGAAATTTATCACATAATTTTGTGTCATCTGTTGAAGGGATTATTGATTTTCTCCTTTAATCTATTACTGTGGCTAAATAAATGGGTGAAGCTTCCCTTAAGTTCCTTACATGTTTGAGAAACTCTCTTCATCTGTTGCTTGAATCTTTTTCTGTAGAGTGGAATTTATGTTTACAAGTATTTGGAACAGATTTTTTTATTTTTTGGCTAGGTGCATAAAATATAGAGACTTATCATAAGATTTTTCACAAACTGGGTTTTGTTCGCAAGGTTGTCCTACCTTGATTATATATTTAACAAAATGCTCTTTTTTTCTAGCCACACAAGGTGGTTTGTACATACATTTTGTATGCAGTATATGTGGTGAACTTCATCCTTTCAGCCTTCAGAATTTTTTATTGAACGACTTTGGCCACTACTGGATTTCATTAAGTGGTGGATTGCCATTTATGAATTTCCACAATTCTGTTATCTTTCATGGTTGGTTGAGTATCTAGGAATTTGTCCAAATCCCTTAACCTTCCAAATGGATTGACATAGGTAATCACAATATCATCTCTTTCAAAATATTTACAGCTCTCAATTGCCCTCTCTTTAACAATTTCATCCTGATATTATTGGTGCCTTCCCTTGGACAGTGGTACTCTCTCACCAAATGTTTATTCCCTTCATTCTTTTTTAAAGGAATTCACTTTTGACTCTGTGCCTTCCATCTAGGATTGCTTTCTATTATTCTAACTTTACCTATAACAATTCCCTCCATTTATTTTTTTTCAAATTCACGTTGCTGTTGCTTTTCTACTCTGATTGATTTCTTTTCACATTTATTTCTGTAATGTACATTCCATGATGAATTTCCCAACAGAATGCTTTTCATTAGGCTTTACTTTTGAAAATATGGGGAAATCAAGATTTTTTCTTGTTTATTTCATTATTGATTTAAAACTCATTGTTAGGATAGTATATATGTTCTTCTCTTAAATTAAACTCTTTTTTATAATTAATTATTTGTTATTAAATTATAACTTTGTACATTGATGCATTTATGGGGTTCAGGGTACTGCTTCGATATACAATGTGAAATGTTTACCTTGAACCAAGTAACACATCCATCACAATTATACTCATTTCTTAATAGTTTCAAAATTTACCATTGCATCATGTACATTAGGTGAGGTTCCCCCCCCCCCCTTGCACTTTGTTTGCTGTGAGACATTTACTCTTGGTTTCAAATGTGCCTGAGAAGAAAAAATGGTTATTTTATCATGACTGTGTGTTGCGTGGATAACAGTTGGGTCAGTAACATGAACTGAATTGCTCAGGTTCTTATTTCCTGACTGATATCTGTCTGCTGGTTCTGTTAATTACTGAAAGACATTGGTTACAATCTCTCTAATCAGTGGTGTCCTTATATTTTTAGGCTTCTACATTATTTATATTGGTGGTATGTTTATTTGTATGCATAAATATAAAACTTTCATTATTATAGAAATGTCTTTATTCATCTCCAGTAATTTTGTTCCCTTAAAGTTTGTATTGTTTGATGTTATTGAATGTGTACCAGCTTTCTGTCAGTTAGTTTGTATAAAGTTGTCATTTTCCATTTCTATTTTGAGCTTTTCTATGCCACTTTGTTTGGACCTGTACCTATAGCTTATAAAACACGTGTCATAGTTAGAAGTATAAATTGTTAGATATTCATGCTGTCACTCCTCATTTCTTTGTTTAGATTTGCAAAGTATAGCTTTCTACATTCTATTACTCGAGATTTATGTGTGTCTTTTTTTTTATTCAAGTGTTCAGTAAAGAGTAACTGCTGTCATTTTCTTTATATTAACTCATCACAGTGTACATTAATACTATCATGGGGTACAGTGTATTGTTTCTATATGCAATTTGAAATATTTTCATCCAACTGGTTAACATGGCCTTCATGTCTTTTTCTTAGTTATTGTGTTAAGACATTTCAAATGTCAATCTAATCACTTCTCCTTTTGGCTAAGATCAAATGTAAAATGTGAATGTATTGGACAACGCATACTTGCAATGTGACATCATTTGGTCTTGCATTCTCTGTTCTTGGCTTTGTGCGTTCAATCCATTTTCTCTCAGAAACACTTTTCCAGCTTTATTGATATGTTATTGACAAATAAAAAAATAATATTTTTATGGTAAATGACACCATGGTTTGATATACTGGTACTTTGTGAAATGATCATAACAAACCAGCTAATTAATATATCTATCTCTTCACATAGTTTCGTGTGTGTGTGTGTGTGTATGGTGAGAGTTCTTTAAATCTACTTTGTTGGCAAATGTAAAGTATATAAAATAGCATTACCATAGATTACTGGGGATATCAAGAACTTATTAATAAGTGAAAGTTTGTACCTTTGGCTAACATGATCCCATTGTTCCCACACTTCAGACCTCCATTCTGCATCCTATTTCTCTAAGTTGAACAGAATTGGATTCCCCTTATATAAGTGAGATCAGAGGGTATCGATTTGCCTTTTTGTGTGTGGTTTATTTAATTCAACATAGCAACCTCTAGATCAGCGGTTCTCAACCTGTGGGTCATGACCCCTTTGTAACAATGAAAATACATCCTGCATATCAGATATTTACATTACAATTCATAAAAGTAGCAAAATTATAGTTATGAAGTGGCAACAAAAATAATTTTATGGTTGGGAGATACCATAATATGAGGAAGTGTATTAAAGTGTCTCAGTGTTATAGGCATTAGGAGGGTTGAGTACCACTGCTCTAGATTCCTTTAAGCTGCCACTAATGGCAGGATTTCCTTTTTGTATATGACCAAATCATATTCCATTGCATGAATGTATACATGCGTGTGTGTGTGTGTATGTGTATATGTATTTCCAGATCCACTTCCCACGGAGGGACACTCAAGATATTCCATATCTTTGCTGTCATAAGCAATGCTGCAATGAACGTGGCAGTGCAGACATCTTTTTGAAATACTGATTTTGTTTACTTGGGATATATGCCCAGATCTGGCATTGCTAGATTATATGGTAGTTCTAGTTTTAATCTCTTCAAGAATCTCCTTGGAGTTTCACGTTAGGGCCATTCTAATTTATTCCCACCAACATTGCACAAGAGTTCCCTTCTATTTACACCCTCCCCATATTTCATATTTGTAGTCTTGTTATAATAACCAACTGCAGTTGTGAGGTGATGATGTCTCATTGTCATGTGACCACTATTTCCCTGATGACTAACAGTGGCTATTTAGATGCATCCCTCAGAAAAAAATCTATTCAGGTCTTTTACCTACTTTTACTGGCTTATTTTGTTCTGTTGCTATTGAGTTGTGTGAGTCCCTCATGTATATTTTACATATTAATGCCTTACCTAATAGATGGACTGCAAATATCCTCCCCCATTCCTTAGGGTGCCTTTCATTGTGCTGATTGTTTCTTTTGCTGTGCAGAAGCTGTTTAGTTTCGTGTTGTTCCACCTATCTATTTTTTGTTGTCGTTGTTCTCTGTGCTTTTGGTGTCATATCCAAAAATCATTGCCTGTACCAATATCCAGGAGTTTTTTCCTCATTATTTCATCTGGGAAATTTTTAACATCTTCCATTTGTGTTTTTAATCCTAATTAAGTTGTTTTTTCCATATGGTGTTAGATGAGGGTCCAGTAGCATTCTTTTCCAAGTGGATATCTAGTTTAGCCAATATCAGTTTTGAGGGACTATTCTTTTGACCTGGAGGATTCTTGGTGCCTGTGTCAAAGCATACTTGATCATATTGTGTAGGTTCACTCCTGAGATCTCTACCTTATTTCACTGGTCAACATGTCTATTTTTGTGCCAGTCCCATACTGTTTAGATTATCATAGCTTTGAAATGAGAATGTGTGCTGATTTCAGAATTTAATGGACAAGATATTAAAACACTTAAAATGAACAAACAGAACACAAATTCAATCCTATAGGGTGTTTATATGCTCTGTTATGGATATGGTTTGTAAGTTTACAGCTCCTGAAGGGGTTGCACCGTGGCATCTGGAATCTTGGTTTCACTATAGTCCTTACCTCATGGTAAAATGGGTAGGTCAGGATGCCACATTAACAAATTGGAGTGGAAGTGACACCAACTTTTGTTTTTAAAAAAGGATAAATGAGTGAACTGTGTTTGATTTTATTTATCAACTTGGCCCTGTTTCTTTTTTAAGGCTGAAAGCCATACTTTTCAGAATACCCTGCTCTATAAATGTCTGAGTTAGAGGTGGCATGATGCATTTGAAAAACCAAAAGTGAGACAGAAGCCTTTAACCTTTGAAATATTATGTCACTCAGTCTCTGTGACAGACTCAGGAGCTCTCAGCAGCCCCTGGCTTCCTGCTTGATATACTTACACTGTTCCCAAGCCAGTTCCCATGCACAGCCCTATAGTTTTCTCAGATTTGGCAGCTTCTAAGACCCCTCCACCAGTTATCCTTCTCTAAGCCAACCTTCTTGACCATGTATCCATGGCTTTCAGATTTTCACACCCTCTCATCCCTGCTCTCTAGTTATTGCTTCAGAGTGTCAGGGTTAATAAATTTCTCTGGCCTGCTTGTTGTCTTTTCTAGAGTTTTACTGAAGTTACCCTCACATTTTTGTAAGTTGTAACACTCATACTGACTCCCTGTTCCAATAAATTTTGTTCACTCTATTTTCTTCATTAATTTTGACTGGTGTCATATTACCCAAGTTAATTAAAATTCCCACAATCTTGTTATACATCTGAACAACTTGTTGCTATGTTATTTCTGACTTTCCAATGCATTTAACTATTTCTTCACCTGGATTTCTAATACTGATTTTCTTTTCTTGGACAAACATAGTACACATTAACGTATGAAGGTTCCAGATGATCCTATCTTTCCTTATAGGTTGTTTACATTTTCTCTTGTTAGGCATAGCGTTGGACATGGCTGGGGAGGGAAGTCACTATTTACTCAACCACAAACCATAGAGACCTGAGGCTCATTATGTTCATACACACTAAAGCTTCATTTGCTATCCAGAACCTGCAACCTTTAGCAAGAGAAATCTTAAGTCCTTCAATGGCAAAGAAAGTTCTGGGAATTGATTTGGGTGAGAAAACCAGGAAAGAGTGTCTATGTGTGGGAAGATGTATGGAGGAAGGAGAGAAGAGAAATGAGGAAAGAATTCAGGCTGCAATATTAAGGACTTAGGGATGACAGTGCTTACTGAACTGCCCAAGAAATGCACATAGAGCTTGGTAAATAGTCTTATGGACTTTCTCAGTACAATGGAGGAAACACATACAGAATTCACTCAATGTCTATTAGGAAAAGAAGGATTATGTTTAAAACCATGAAAACAACTGAATGAGGAGAAGAATGGGTCTCTCAGAGAATGGTAAAACAAACAGTGCCAAACTCCAATAAATATAGATGTAGTGTCAATCTTATTAATTTAAGTAAACCTATTGTATTGTATATTATTCCTGTTCTAACTATATTTGTGAACCTGCTCATTCTGTATCCATAACAAATATCCCCAAAATGTTCAAACCAATATGTGCAATTTGCACTTGTTGCAGTCAGCAGATACATGGTTGTATCTATTGCTTAGACTGAATTTATCACCCACAGCACGGTTGCCACTTGGGGCTAGAAATACCTTGTTGTCCTGTGCATTGTGGGATATGTAGCAGCATCCTGGGCCTCTTCCCACTGCAGGTCACCTGTCATTCACTAAGCTGTGAAAAGCAAAATGTCTCCAAATACTGCCATTGGTGCATGTGGGTGGGTGGGAGGCAACTAGGTCCCATTTAAAAAACTGTGGTACACTGTTTTAATTCATCATCATCTGGGCGAACCTGTGGATGCAGTCAAAATTCTCAAGAAGTTCAAATACACATGCTGCTCTTTATGTGTTAGAAGTAGAATGTTCTTTAGAAAGTTTATAATATTGGAACATAGATTTGAGAGATAAAATGCAGTCTGGTACTGATGAAACACTAACTTACAAATGGAAATTTTCTTTCATGTAGACCAGTTTGGCCTTCCGGTGATACTCTATGATACTGGATGTTAGCATCTGAATTCCATCTGCTGGATAACACCTACGTCTATGTTCTAAGGTCCACAAGATTCCATACAAGTCAGTTTCTGGAAATGCCATCTGGGTCTGAAACACCGTGAAATTGGATATTTCAATGCTTCCTTCGTCCTCTAGTCTTAATGATTATATTCTTGCACAGGCTTCATTATTTATAGTTTTATCAATTTATTCAATTTAATTTAATCAATTTATTTTGCTTTGAATTTTGGCTTACCTAATTAGAACATCTAAAACATCATTACAATAATGATTCCAATTGACACAATTTGGGGATTTGTCCTCATACTTCAATTCTGTGTTGGTTTCATGGGGAACTCACTGCTCTTTGTGTTCTATGTGTACATCTATTTCATTCAATCTCACCTGAGGAAGCCCATAGATTTGATTTTCATGCACCTCGCATTCGTTAATGTTTTGACCATCAAATTTTCAATGACACCAGGTATCATGTCATTCTTTAGGGTAAGAAAAGCTATGGATGATGTCAGCTGTAAAGGAATTTTGTATATAAGCAGAGTTTCCCGGGGTCTCTCCATCTGTACTACATCCCTTCTGAGTGTGTTTCAAGCCATCACAATCAGCCCCAGGAACTCTACATGGTTGTGGTTTAAGTCTGAGCTCTCTACCTGTATTTTCCCCTCTCTCCTGTTCTTCTGGATCCTCAACATGCTGATCTATATCTTCATTATTGAAGTTGTGGTAGCCAGAACCAACATCACTAATGCTGGTTATGGGTATGCTCAAGTATTTTGCCAAACAAGGCAGTTTAGAAACAAACATTCTGAGTCATACATAAGCATCATAATGATTCGAGATATCTTCTTTCTGGTCCTCATGGTCTGCTCCAGCCTCTACATGGTCAGGGTCCTCCAGAGACACCATAGGAGAGTGAAGCATCTCCACAGCCCCAGCCTCTCTTCCCAGCCCTCTCCTGAAATCAAAGCCACCCACAGTATCCTAATGCTAGTAAGTTGCTTTGTGTTATTTTACTGTTTGAACAACATCATGACGTTTTATTTATTTTACATGTCTGAGAAAGACCAAAAACTAAGTGCGATTCCTGGAATTGTGTCATCATGCTACCCAACCCTATGTCCTTTTGTGCTAATAAAGGATAATAAAATTATCTCTTCCCTTTCTAAAATGAGAACTATCTTTTCTCAAAGAGCATTCAAGCTGATCTGATGTCCCATGTGTCCTGAATCAGGAGAGTCTCCATACTCTCTTCTGTGAAGGAAAAAACATTACATGCTTATCTTACACTAAAAATGAGATTGTTTGAATTGAGATTCCTGGCAAGTTTAAAACATAAACACCACGAAATCTTACTATGAACAATATAAATAAATATACTCACATTTTTCACATTGTGTGCATAAATCGTTATCCTTTGGGCAAATTAATATGTCACAGGTAATTAAAATTAACCTTCTTGACTTGCTTTATGTATTGTGGCTACTGGGTAACTGAAGTTGTATTAGGAGCTTGCATCATATTTTTCTTAAACTGTACTATTATATGTATCATCTTTTGTTTATTCAGGAAATGTGTTTATTGCCCACCTTATATATTCCAGGCACCCTTCTAGGGGTTGATGTAAATCAGTGACCTAAACAGACGAAACATTATAAGAACTAGTGTAGAATGTTTTTGTTTAGGAAAAAATATATGTACATATGATAAGTGCCCATTAAGACTTGGGAGTGCTAGAAGGGCCATCCTTTAACACAGAATATAGTGCAGTGGCGTCTTTCACTGCCTACATAAACCCCTTGATTATGATGCCCCTGTTATGCTGATATATTTTTTACACTGTATATGCTTGCCCTTCTCTCCATCATGTATTCTCTCTAATTAATACAACTGGAAATATTTCCTTTGATAATATTTCAAATTCAAATCAAGTTTCTTCATTAAGCAGGCCCTCCATCAAATGTATCAACTTATTACCATTTTTAAAAGTACAGCAATTACACAAAGAATTAAACAACTCCTGGGATTTTTATGGCAGAAGCTCCCAAGCACCATGATCAAGACCAGAATGTCAGCATCTCCCAGAATTTCCCTGTTCCCCTATCCAGTCACTACTTCCTGAAAGTATCTACTAACTGGAATAAAAAAATCATCTCAGGGAATCATTATCAGTGTAAATACTTCCACAATAATTTCACCACTCTAGATTGAGCTTCATATGGGACACTTCAAATAATATTATTTTATTTTATTTTTTATTAATAAATTTCTTTTTTCTTTTTTTCATAAGTAATTTGTACATAGATCGTGAATACATTTATGCCATTATGGGATTCAAAGGGTTGATTATTTATAAAAATTAGAGTGTTTACATCCTATTAATTAACATGCCCTTCCCCTCATTTAACCAATTACAGTGTTAAGACACTTGTGTTCTACACCTAATAGATCCAACTTGTACTTGCAATATGCTTCATAGGTGTGGTCCCCGTATTAACTCTCCCTCTATCGACCCACCCCCTTTCCCTACTCCCTCCCCTTCCCTTATTCATCCTAGGCTATAGTTGTGATTCATCTTTCATATGAAAGTGTGAGTGATTATAAATTGGTTTCATAGTAGTACTGAGTACATTAGTTTTTTTTTTTCATTCCTGAAATACTTTACTAAGAAGAATATTTTCCAGCTCCAACCATGTAAGCATAAAAGAAGTAAAGTCTTCATTTTTTAATGCTGTATAATATTCCATGGTATACATATACCACAATTTATTAATCCATTCATGGGTCGATGGGCACTTGGGCTTCTTCCATCACTTGGCAATTATGAATTGAGCTGCAATGAACAATATGGTGCAAATATCTTTGTTGCCAAATAATTTTTGGTCTTTAGGAAATACACCTAGTAGAGGAATTGCAGGATCAAATGGCAGGTCTGCATTTAGATCCCTGAGTATTCTCCAAACTTCCTTCCAAAAGGAACATACTAGCTTGCATTCCCACCAGCAGTGCAGAAGTATTCCCTTTTCTCCACAGCCACGCCAACATCTGTAGTGTTGCGATTTTGTGATGTTGGCCACTCTTACTGGAGTTAGATGGTACCTCAGAGTGGTTTTGATTTGCATTTCTCTGATGGTTAAAGATGATGAGCACTTTTCATGTGTCTATAGACCATGTGCCTGTCTTCTTCAGAGAAGCTTCTGTTCATGTCTCTTGCCCCAAATAAAATGGGATCACTTGTTTTTGTCTTCTTTTATTAATAAGTTTGAGTTCTCTGTGGATTCTGGTTATGACCTTTGTCAGAAATATAACTTGCAAAAATCCTGTCCCATTCTGAGGGCTGTCTATTTGCTTTACTTACTGTGTTCTTGGCAGTGCAGAAGCTTTTTAATTGGATCAGATCCCAGTAATGTATTTTTGATGTTGCTTCAATTGCCCAGGGTGTCCTCTTCAAAAGTATTCTCCCAGGCAATTTTTTCAAGTTTTTACCTTGCACTCTCTCCAAGAATTTTTTATAGTTTCATGTCGTCCTTTAACTAGTGAGAGTCAATTTTTGTTAGAGGAGAAAGGTGTGTATCCAGTTTCAGTGTTCTACAGGTCGCCAGCCAATTCACCCAGCACCATTTGTTAAATAGGGAATATTTCCCCCAAGATGAGGTAACGGTAGGTAGCTGGATTCACCTGTTGGCTTTCTATTCTGTTCCATACATCTACCTCTCTGTTTTTGTGCCAATACCATGCTGTTTTAATCACTATTGATTTATAGTATAGTCTGAGGTCTGGTAGCGTGAATCCTCCTGCTTTGTTTTTATTTGTGAGTAATGTCTTGGCTATTTGAGGTTTTTTCTGATTCCATATAAAATGAAGTACTATTATTTCAAGATCTTTAAAATATGACAGTGAAGCTTTAATAGGGATTGCATTAAAATTATATATTGCTTTGGGTAGCATGGACATTTTAACAATATTGATTGTTCCCAGCCGTATTCTTCCCAGCCATGAGCATGGTATATTTTTCCATTTGTTAACATCTTCAGCTATTTCTTTTCTCAGAGTGTCATAGTTCTCTTTATGAAGAACTTTCATGTCCTTAGTTAGATACACTTCAAGATATTTCATCTTCTTTGGCACTATTGTAAAGGGAATAGAGTCCTTGATTGTTTTTTAACCTTAACTATTGTTGGTATATACAAAGCTACAGATTTGTGAGTGTTAATTTTTTATCTTGAGATGATTCTGTATTCCTTGATCACTTCTAGGAGTTTCGTAGTTGATTCCCTGGGGTTTTTCAGGTATACAATCGTATCATCTATGAAGAGTGACAGTTTGCTCTCCTCTGGTTTTATATGGATCCCCTTGATTGCCTTCTCTTGCCTGAGTGAGATGGCTAAGCCTTCCATCACAATGTTAAAAAGCAATGGAGACCATGGGCATCCTTGCTTGGTTCCTTATCTGAGTGGAAATTATTTCAATTTTACTCCATTCAATATAATATTGGCTGTGAGTTTGCTGTAGATGGCCTCTATCAGTTTATGAAATGTTCCTTCTATACCAATTTTCTTAAGTGTTCTGATCAAGAGAGAATGGTGGATATTATCCAATTTTTTTCTGAATCAATTGAGAGAAATATATGGTCTTTGTGTTTAATTTGTTTATGTGATGTGTTATATTTATGTATTTTACTATATCAAACCATCCTTGGGACTCTGGGATGAAACCCACCTGGTCGTGATGTATAATTTGTTTGATGTGTTGTTGGATTCTGTTTGCTAGGATCTTATTAAATATTCTTGCATCAATATTTACTACAGATATTTAGTCTATAATTTTCTTTTCTTGTTGGGTGTTTTCCTGGTTTGGGAATCAGGGTGATGTTTCCTTCATAGAATGTGTTGGGAAGTATTCCTTCTTTTTCTATGTTTTGGAAAAGTTTAAGCAATATAAGTAGTAGTTCCTCCTTAAAGGTTTGGTAGAATTCTGATGTGAAGCCATCTGATCCCAGGATTTTCTTTTTGGGGAGATGTCTCATAGTTGACGCAATTTCAGAACTTGTTATATAGGCCTTGTTCAACATCTACACTTCTTTCTGACTAAGTCTAGGAAGCTGGCATGTTTCCAAGTATTGATCTATTTCCTTCAGATTTTCATATTTCTGAGAATAGAGTTTTATGTAATATTCATTAAGGATTTGTTGAATTTTTGAGAAGTCTATGGTTATTTGTCCTTTATAATTTCTGATTGATTGATGAAATTAGGGATTTTTCTCTTCTGATTAGGTTACCCAATGGTTTATCTATTTTATTGACCTTTTAAAAAAAAACAACTTTTTGATTGGTTGATCTGTTGTATGATTCTTTTGTTTTTAATTTCAAGTAGTTCTGCTCTAATTATAGTTATTTCTTTTCTTCTGCTGGGTCTAGGGTTGGAATATTCTTCCTTTTCCAGTTGCTTGAGATGTCCCATTAAGTTGTTTTTTTCTTTTAATTTTTCTTTATTAAATCATAGCAGTGTACATTAATACTATCATGGGGTACAGTGTACTGTTTCTGTATACAATTGGAAATATTTTCATCCAACTGGTTAACACAGGCTTCATGTCTTTTTCTTAGTTATTGCGTAAAGACATTTATATTCTACATTTAGAGAGATTCACATGTAGCCTTATAGGATGAACCATAGGCGTGATGTCACCCATCACCCTCTCTCCACCCAACCTTCCCCTTCCCCTCCACTCCCGCCCCCCTCCCCCACATTCCTGGTCTAAAATTGAGTTATAGATTTCCTATGAAAGTATAAATTAGTCCATTAAGTTATTGACTTCCTCTCTTTCCATTATTTTGGGGAAGGCTTGCAATGCTATAAATTTTCCTCTTAGGACTGGATTTGTGGTATCCCAGAGGTTCTGGTAATTCATGTCTTCATTATCATTTTGTTCCAAAAATTTGGTAATTTCTTTCTTAATCTCATCTATGACCCAGCTATCATTCAGCATGAGGCTATTTAATTTCCATGTTTTTGTATTAGTATGTGGATTTCTTTTGTTACTGAGTTCAACTTTAATTCCATGATGGTCCAAGAAAATACAAGGAATGATTTATATTCTTTTAAATTTGCTGAGGTTAGACTTATGACCTAAAATGTGATCAATTTAGGAAGATGACCCATGGGCTGATGATAAGAATGTGTATTCAGTTTTGTTAGGATGAAATGTTCTGTAGATGTCTGTCAAATCCAAATGTTGAGTGGTTAAGTTTAAATCTACAATTTCTTTGCTTAGTTTCTTATTGGAGGATCTATCCAACACTGCCAAAGGGATGTTAAAAACTTTGACTATTATGGTGCTGGAGGAAATCATTTTGCTCGTGTCTGTTAGAGTCTCTCTTATAAATGGAGGTGCATTCTGGTTGGGTGCGTAAATATTAATAATTGAAATCTCATCATCATGTTGAGTGTTTCCTTTAACACACATGAAGTGACCATCTTTATCTTTCCTTGTTTTTGTTGGTTTAAAGCCTATTGTGTCTGTGAATAAAATTGCAACACTTGCTTTTTTTCTGATTTCCATTTGCCTGAATTATACATGACCACCCTTTCACCCTGAGTCTATGTTTATCTTTTAAGGTAAGGTGAGATTCTTGAATGCAACAGATGTCTGGTCTGAGTTTTTGTAACCAGTCTGCCAACCTGTGCATCTTTAGAGGACAATTTAAGCCATTCACATTAATAGAGATTATTGATAAGCCTGGTAGTATTTTGGGTATTGAGTTTTGCAAAAGTCCAATGGACATTTTTAATCCTTTTGCCACTGTGGCAGTTGCATTTTGATCCAAAGTTTCTGAGTGAGTTTACCTTGGTGGTGGAGGATTGTGCTGTTCATTATCGAGGATAGGTCTGAGAATATCCTGAAGAGCTGGTTTAGTTATGGCAAATTTCTTCAACATGAGCATGTCATTAAAGTATTTAATTTCTCCATCATAAATGAAACTCAGTTTAGCTGGATACAGGATCCTAGGTTGGAAGTTATTTTGTTTGAGGAGATTAAAGGTCAATGACCACCCTCTTCTAGCTTGAAAGGTTTCAGCAGATGGATCTGCAGTCTTTCTAATGTTCTTCCCCTAGTCGGTTACAGTGTTCTTATGTCTGGATGCTTGCAGAATTTTTTCCTTCATATTAAATTTAGTGAATCTAATTATAATTGTTGTAACCCAGCCCTCCTTCCCCTGCCCACTCCTGTTCCCCAGCCCTCACCTGTTCCCCACCCCCTCTCCAGCCCATTTCCCTCCTCCTTCCTTCTCCCCCCAGAGTCGACTCCAGGAACAAGGCAAGTCCCTCCTCCCCCCAGGGTGGCTGAGAACACGTTCCCAGGCCCCCTTCTTCCTCCTAGAGTTGCCAAGAACAAGCTTCAGGTACAAGGAAAAAAGTCCCAAGTTTCACA
>CAUYQV010096976.1:0-37990 GCA_963574575.1 Galagoides demidoff
GCACCCGCCACAACGCCCGGCCATTTTTTGGTTGCAGCCATCATTGTTGTTTGGCGGGCCCGGGCTGGGGATTCGAACCCGCCACCTTAGGTGTATGTGGCTGGCGCCTTAGCCGATTGAGCCACAGGCGCTGAGCCAAGAAAAACATTTTGGATGACTTAATTAGTCATCACAAATAGAAAAATAAGAAAGAAATTTAAAAGCTTAATTTATCTGCTATAAGGCATCCATTAAGGGAATTTATTGTTACATGTACCTTCAAAATACTATGATTCCTGAATGAACAGCTAGCTCTGTGTTCACTACTTATCAAAGTATTTCAAATATATTTGTTCATGTGATTATATCTGTACTAAATGTCAAGGTGTGTAATTACCTAGCTGGGTTTTAGAAGGGGGGAAATAAATGGCATTATATAGAGAAACTTAGAAAAACTGAGTCTCTGAAAATAGACATGCTAATTGTAAGATGAAACTCAGAAGACTAGAGTCTTGAATGACTGTTAATATGTTTTAATGAGGTAGTTTCTGTCCTACCTTATTTAGGTCTGTGTTTGACTTATTTTATAAGTCAAGTAACTTTTCTGTGCCACAGTTTTTTCATTTGCAAAATGAAAGCATGTTAAGGGGCCAGGCGCCGGCCCCATATATCAAGGGTGGCAGGTTTGAACCCACCCCAGCCAAACTGCAATGAAAAAAATGGCCAGTCTTTGTGGTGGGCGCCTGTAGTCCCAACTACTTGGAAAGCTGAGGCAAAAGAATCACCTAAGCCAAAGAGCTGGAGGTTGCTGTGAGCTGTGTGACGCTATGGCACTCTACCAACGGCGACAAAGTCAGACTCTGCCTCTAAAAAAAAACAACGAAAGCATGTTAATACACAAAAGAGGTTTATTGGGCGGATGATACATACCAAGCACATCGGTAGATACCAGAAAGACAAAGGTGAATAAAACACAGTTCCTCATATCAGAGAACACAATCTTTTGAGGATATATATGTATATATATTTTTTTAACTGAGTGGAGTGCTGTGGTATCTTAGCTCACGACAACCTCAGACTCTTGGGTTCAAGCGATCCTCCTGCTTCAGTGTCCAGAGTAGCTGGGGCTACAGGTGCCTACCGCAAATTTAGTTAGTTTTTCTGTTTTTAGTAGAAATAGTGTTTTGCTCATGCTTAGGCTGGTTTCAAACTCCTGAGCTCAAGAGAACTACCTGCCTTGGCCTCCCATAGTGCTGGAATTATTGGTGTGAGCCACTATGCCTGGCCCTTAAAGAAATAATTGTAATATGAGGCAATAAGAGCAGTGACATACCTCAGAACGTAGAAATATCAAAGGATGGTTTTCACAAGATGGCACTGAAAGCAAAGAAGGAAGCACCTGTCCCTCCCAAAACCAAAACTAAAGCAAAGGCATCAAAAGCCAAGAAGACAGTGCTAAAAGGCATCCACGGCCACAAAGAAAAGAAGATCTGTACCTCACCCACCTTCCGGCGGCCAAAGACTCTGAGGCTCCGGAGGCAGCCCAAATATCCTCGGAAGAGCCTCCCCAGGACAAACAAGCTTGACCACTACGCCATCATCAAGTTCCCCTGACCACTGAGTCTGCCATGGAGAAGATAGAAGACAACAACACACTTGTGGTCATTGCGGATGTCAAAGCCAACAAGCACCACATCAAACAGGCTGTGAAGAAGCTCTGTGACATTGATGTGGCCAAGGTCAACACCCTGATCAGGCCTGATGGCGAGAAGAAGGCATATGTTCCACTGGCTCCTGATTATGATGCTTTGGATGTTGCCAACAAAATTGGGATCATCTAAACCAAGTCCAGCTGGCTAATTCTAAATATATAACTTTTCGCCCTTAAAAAAAAGAAATATCGAAGGATAGTATCCAACTCAGCTGCAGAAGCCAGTGGAGATGTAGTCGACAAAGGCTTCCTAGAGGCCAAACCCTCCAAGGATGAATGAGTTAATGGGCAAAAGAGGAGAATGAAGACTGAGAGGTCATCCCACAGCCAGACCGCGGAGGGGGTGCGTAAGGTGATACTATGCCTGTGGCATCTGACAAAACCCGTGTTCTTTGGAACTCTTAAGAGAATCTGAATTCTACTAGGAGATAAAGTAGGATCCCAGAATTCTCTGATCTTGCCAAGTGGGGTGGTAGGAGGAGCCCCAGGAATATCCTAGAGGGCGTACACTAGGCTGCCTGGCAAACTCAGTTTCCCTCTTGCTGGTTAAAACTGGCCTTTTAGTTCTAGTCTTCTGGGCAGTGAATGAGTTGCTGGGCTTGGATGTCAGGCTCAGACTCACCTCTTCAGTGGAGCACAGCTTCATTATATTTATCAAGTAAATTGTGAAGAATACCCTGTGCACTCATGAAACTGAGACCACAGGTGGTTAACAGGAAGTACCAAGTCACCTCCAACCCAGGGTGACTTCCGGAAATAATGTTCTAAAATCTATTACAGTTCTCTCCAGTCCTTTATGATAATTAACACCTACCTTTTACTCTGAAGTTCTGTTTTGAGTTGTTGGCAATGACTAAGCTTTGTTGATGGCTGACAGTAAAAAAAAAGAAAAGAAAAAGGACTATTGTTAATATAAAATCATTATTTTTAAAACTAAGTATTTGATTTGCAAGAAAATAAATAGTTTAGTATTGTATTTATCTTAATTTCTTATTCATTTAGTTCTGGCTTTAACATAACCAATTTCCCTTTAAACTTTAAATATCCTATAAAAACTTGGTGGAGCCCTAAAATGAATGCAACTTTTTTCTCCACAGATACAGGCTAGTTCCTAACGTTTATTTTCCTGAGCAAATTCATGATGTTGTACGTGCCACAAAACATTTCCTGCAGCCAGAAATCCTACAGAAGTATATGGTGGACCCAGGCAGAATTTGCATTTCTGGTGACAGTGCTGGTGGAAATTTGGCTGCTGCCCTCGCACAACAGGTAACACCACTGCCTGTGGCCGGAGGGTGCAGGGCAGGGGCCAGTCTCCACTGCCTATGGCCAGAGGGCGTGAGGAGGGGCTAGTCTCCACTGCCTGTGGCCAGAGGGTCGGAGGGTACAGGGCAGGGGCCAGTCTCCACTGCATGTGGCCGGAGGGTGCGGGGAGGGGCCAGTCTCCACTGCATGTGGCCAGAGGGTGCGGGGCAGGGGCCAGTCTCCACTGCATGTGGCAGGAGGGTGCGGGGCAGGGGCCAGTCTCCACTGCCTGTGGCAGAGGCATCAGGTGGGCAGCCTGGACAGCCCAGTCAGTCATGTGATTGCAGTGGCAGAGCTCAGAGATCTTGTAGAATTAGGAAGATCGGTCATTAAACTAAATGTCCTCTCTGAGTCAGTTCATTGAGCTGTTTCTGCTCCTGTCTTTTGGAAGAGTGAGACAAATTTATTCTCCCTAGGATGTCATTACATTTTGGGTCTTGTAGGGAACAAAATATTAAATAAGGTTCACATGTTATCTACTCAGAACACCCAGCTGTGCTCAGTGCCACAAGATACAAGTGAAATGTTAACAAGAGTTTAAAAATCTAAGAAATTATGTACCCACAAAGGCTTCGCTCAGAACTGAGTTGCAAACATCATACCTTTCTTAGTAAGCACCTAGCAGTTTGAAAGGGATGGTGGCAATGAGAATTATTTATTTTGTATTTTATTTATTTTTTTTTTTTGAGACAAAGTCTTACTCTGTCACCCTGGGTAGAGTGCTGTGGTATCATAGCTCACAGCAACCTCAAACTCTTGGACTCAAGCCATTCTCTTGCCTCAGCCTTCCCAAGTAGCTGAGAGTATAGATGCCCACCACAATACCTGGCAGATTTTTTCTCTCTGTCTCTCTCACTTTCTGTCTTTCTTCCTTTTTTTCTTTCCTCAGAGTCTCACTTTCTCACCCTAGGTAGAGTGCCATAGTATCATAACTCACAGCAACCTCAAACGCTTGGGCTTGAGCAGTCCTACTGTCTCAGCCTCCACAGTAGCTGGGACTACAGGCACCTACCACAACACCTGGCTAGTTTTTCTATTTTTAGAAAATAGAAATGGGTCTTCCCCTTGCTCAGGCTGGTCTGGAGTGAATATTTATTTTTTAATCAAGCTTAGTACCATGACTTATAGAAATTTAACATTTATACCTTTGAGAGAGTCAAAGTAACACCTTAAGATATTTCACAGGGTGTGGTTTCTATACAAGGAGCTATGCAAAATGAAACAATGTGTTTGCTTTCTCTTTTCTAGTTTAATCAAGATGCCAACCTGAAAAATAAGCTCAAACTGCAAGCTTTAATTTATCCAGTTCTTCAGGCTTTAGATTTTAACACACCTTCTTATCAGCAAAATGTGAACACCCCAATCCTGCCCCGCTATGTCATGGTGAAGTATTGGGTGGATTACTTCAAAGGCAGCTATGACTTTGTGCAGGCAATGATTGTCAACAACCACACTTCTCTGGATGTGGAAGAGGCCACTGCCCTCAGGGCTCGCCTAAACTGGACGTCCCTCTTGCCTGCGTTGATTACAAAGAGCTATAAGCCTGTGGTGCAGACCACAGGAAATCCTAGGATTGTCCAGGAGATCCCTCAGCTGCTGGACGCCCGGGCTGCCCCACTCATCGCAGACCAGGAGGTGCTACGGGACCTCCCGAAGACCTATATTCTGACGTGCGAGCATGACGTTCTGAGAGACGACGGGATCATGTATGCCAAGCGTTTGGAGAGTGCGGGTGTGGAGGTGACCCTGGATCACTTTGACGATGGCTTTCACGGGTGCATGATTTTCACCAGCTGGCCCACCAACTTCTCAGTGGGTATCCGGACTAGAAATAGTTACATCGAATGGCTGGATACCAACCTGTAAAGAAGTAAAACTTCTAGAAGGCTCCAACAAGCCCCTCTTGACCTCCTGGACCTGCTTTGGAAAAATACGCATTTGGGGGTTGACTAATCCTTCCTCCCAAACCCAAATCTATCTACCCCCAACTAACCCCTCCTTCAATTGCTTGTGAGTTATAGAGTCTGTATTCCCTGGAGACTTTACAATAATCTAATATTTTAAAATTAATTTGACTAATATAAGTACAAAAACATCTGACTGGTTCTTAGAGTAAGCCAGTCTGTTTGTTATTATTTTGGTCAACCAGTACTAATACCTTCAGCTACAGAAAGCAGAGCCAAGAGCTGGAAATAGCTCTGGGTCCTGGCTTCATCTAGATGCTCTTTCAGAAGAAATTTTTCCAGAGATAGATGATCTAATGATCTTCTTCTTTTTTTTTTTTTTTTTTGAGACAGAGCCTCAAACTGTCCCCGTGGGTAGAGTGTAGTGGCATCACAGCTCACAGCAACCTCCAACTCCTGGGCTTAAGTCTCCTGCCTCTGCCTCCCAAGTAGCTGGGACCACAGGCACCCGCCACAATGCCTGGCTATTTTTTTGGTTGCAGCCATCATTGTTGTTTGACGGGCCCAGGCTGGATTTGAACCCTCCACCTTAGGTGTATGTGGCTGGTGCCTTAGCCACTTGAGCCAATCTAATGATCTTTAATGACTCCAGAAAATACAGGCTCTTCTTCACCTGGTCAGAGCTCACCCAGGGTCCAGAGCAGCGCTAGGGCGCACTTCCAGGTCGGGTCTCAGGACCAAGCACCCTCTGTAGTTGAAGTGATCTGTTTCCTATGGGAATTTTGGCAAATGCTTTCTAACAAGAACCAATTTCTCAAAGGACTTTCTTCCTCTAGAATGTTAATTTTGTGAGATATAGATGTATAGATGTCTATAGGTACAATTGGATTGTGATGATACCTGAGAGCACTTTCTACCACTCATTGAAAACATCAGACTGCATGCGCTGAATACGTGCACACCTTCAAGTTTCTGTTGTGTTTAGGTACGCCATCTTCTTGAGTAAGTCTTTTGGGAGCAAATTTATTTAGATTTAGAATAAAATTTCTATTACAGAAAAAGTAAAAACAGACAAAACAATCTCTGTTTCTTATAAAAATGCTTCTGGCATAAATTAACCAAGAGCAGTGTGTATATATTTGGCATAGTCAGAAAACATATTTAATGTTAGTTTTGAAGTATGAAAAATACCTTCAGAAGGTCTAGTCTATTCTTGAAAACATCTTTTTCACTTATATGGCTTTAAAGTGGAGATATTTTGATATAATAACAATGTATTGTTTATCTTTTTAAGTTATTTAATGATATATGTAGCTAGACTTAGGATTTTTCAGAAAGCTGTCCATAATAAATGTTAAAAATAATTGTATTTAAAAATCTATTTTAGAGCTTAAAAATTGTTTAGAGTTATATCCACATGTAATTTTATGGAAAGAAATAAAATACTACTATACATTAGGCATAAATGTTTTGGTGCTTATCTGCACATACAAGTTAAAATTAGAAACTAGGGCTGCACCTAGTGAGGTGGTATAAGGTTGTAATCAGTGGCTTAGGCGAGACACTCACTGCTCTGCTCCTTAAGGCCCGAGGGACACATGCTCGTATTCTCTGGGGCAAAGGGCAACACTGGCACCTGGTACCTACATCCTTCATTTTCTCCCTCCAGCCAAGCCTAGAAGTCCTAACAGCTCAAGTTATGTCCAGCCAAGCCTAGAAGTCCTAACAGCTCAAGTTATGTTCACATAAAAGTCTTTAACCCCAGTGGGAACATCTTTGGCATAGCAAGAAACTCCAGTTCTGATCTGCTCTCCTTCCTGCCACCCTTCTGTCTTCCAGCCATGCCCTAGTGACCGCAGTGAGCAGCCGGGCGGGCGCCGTGGAAGGAAGCAGCGCCTGTTCACTGCCTTGAAGAATGAGTATTTCTTTCTTCCATCAATGAAATAACAAGTGACAATTTTAGCATACTTAGTTTTTCGTTTAAATTAAGTATTCTAAATGGCTGAGCCAGTAGCATTTTATGTCCAAAATAGAAGCAAATACAGCTCTGTGTGTGTGTGTGTGTGTGCCTGTGTATATACAAAAATAATCATTCAGGCTAACTTGCCTATGTGCTTTTGCAAGTCACTTGCCATCTCCGGCTGCTTTTCCCTTTCCTCTGCAATCAGAGAGCTGAATTACTTGATGATCTTGAGGTCTTTTCCATCCATAAATTCTGAATATTTTGTCAGATTGGCAAATTATATTGGCCCCTTCTCCTATGGTAGTTTACACATGTATCATCGAAGATTTTTTTCCTAAAAAACTGGGATTTTAGTTCTCTTGCATGCTGATAGCTACTCTCCTTATACAATGCTATTCTTTTTGACACTATTTGAAGAAACCAGTGTTTGGACCTTATCTTGAAGTCATCTACCTCTAAAAAAGAGAAAATATAATATATGCACAAGGTTCCTTAAAATAATGTTTTTTCTCAGAATTATGAGCCAAATCCTCTAGTAATTACAGGTCACAGATGATTCCAGATCTCTAAAAGGCTCTCTCAGATGAGAAGTGAGTAAAGGAAAACAGGGGTCAACCACTGTTTCTGATAAAATACTTGAGTTTTATTCTTTTAGCTTTTATTCTTATAAAAAATGTTTATGCTTTGCGATAGCTCATTTTTAATATTATGGCTTTGTTTTGTTTATTCTGTGACAAAGTTGGCAGTCATTTTTGTAATATTGTGAAATATGAACATTATAATATAGGATGAAAAAACCTTGATGTGACACACAGTACAGTGAAGTGTGGATCTTAGTGCTTTATCATTGATTTGTTAAAAACTTAAGACTTGCATAATTATCTTGGTGGCTATAATATTTTATGCATGACCTTTTAACCTTTGACTTAGCTTATTTCCCACTGCAAAGGGGAAGGCAGATTTTATGAAGGATTTTAGCAGCAAATATATTTTATAAAATGAAAATCCGGTGTGGAGATAGGAAAGTATGTATCTGTTTTGAATCAAGTTTGAAATAAAATGGCTGCATCTGGGAATGTGCCTCGTTTGTTTTGCCTTGTCCCATTTTCTAGGCTCCACTGCAGACAGCATTGTCTTTCTTTGGGCGTCCCTACTCAAATCTTCCTCCTGTGGGAGCACTCCAGCCATCTTTCAGTCACTGATGGGCTCAGTGGCCTCCTTGAAGATATTCACTTCTTGTCTGGACACAGTATGTGTTGTCCTACCCAAGGAAACCTGCTTTGGACTGGCTGGAATAGTCATAAAAGCCAGGTAGGCATGGCCTGTTGGGCATCTTCAGTACACATTAGGAAAGGATGATTGTAACACTGAACCATTTCAGCCAAAGAAATATCGATATCACTGAAGGTAAGCTCTCTGTCATCACTAACAAATCTAATAACTTCACACTTGAGTTTATTACACTTAGTTTATATCAATATCTTATATCGACATACCAAGAATTTACTTTCTTGTAGAGTAAATTGTTTGTGTTGGTTCTAAATGGTCTTATACGTGTACAGGTGTGTAGATCAGCTTTTCCTATTCAATTATGGTTGTGCTCATCTTCAACAAAACCTCTTGGTATGTGACTGCACTTGGCTGGTAGGATCTGCTAACAGTTCCAACAGTTTTCCTTTGGGGCATTCTAAATGTAAACCCTGTTTTAATATTGTTTTCTTATGAATTTTCATTGTCTTTTTTTATCTCCTGTGTTTTTTGCCTGACAACATTTCATATTTCCTAATAGACCCCCATATTTAAACATCTAGAAGATACTGATATCAGTATGAGCTTCCTTAAGGCCCAAAGACTGGGAATGTAAACATGACTTCTAATAGGCTCGTTAGAGGATGGCTCAGCCCTGGCACTCAGGACAGTGTGAGAAGCTGCTGACCTCATTTGCACATGTCTTCTATTTGGAAGACGCCTCTCTAAGACATTCTCAAGGCTGGCTCATTGTTGACATTTCAGATTAAATGTCTGCTCTTTAGGGACCTGCACCTTTGTGGCCAGAGGGTCTGCCCAAGCTCACCTCCCAGCCCTCCAGGTACCACTCCACGCCCAGCCCAGGCACTCTCCACCACTCCTTACTACGCTGTTTCTTGGCTCACTTCTCTGCCGGGAATGGTATTTACTTGATGATATGCATGTTTTCTGCTTTCCCCATACTTAAATGTGGGCTCTGAGGGCAAGAACTTTGTCTTCTCCCTTCCTATTTCCTCACCACTCAGAGCATATAGTGGACTTTCGAAAATTATACATACATATTCTTTATTTCAGATTTACATAAGAGTACAGTTAGGTTACATTGTTTGCATTTGTTATGTAAAGTCCAAGTTGTAGTTGAGCCTTCACCCAGGTGTGCCATGTACCCCTACATTGTGCCATTCAATCTCCTGTCTACTCCCCTCTTTCTACTTGCCCCTCCTCCCACCCCACATTCCCCTTTTTTCTTTTTGTTCTTTTTTTTTTTTAGTAAATCATAACTGTATACATTAATGCATTTATAGGGTAGAGTGTGCTGATTTTATATACAGTTTGGAATGTTTACACCAAACTGGTTAACATAGGCTTCACCTCACTTAATTGTTGTGTTAAGACATTTATACTCTACTCTTAATAGATTTGACATGTACCCTGGCATCATGCACAATAGGTGAGGTCCCACTGATTACCCTCCCTCCACCCCGCATCCCCCTCCCCTCACCTCACCCTTCTCTTCTCTCCTTCATTCTGAGCTATAGTTGTGTTTTATCATTCATATAAAAATGTGGGTGATTATATATTGCTTTCATAATAGTACTGAGTACATTGGATACTTTTTCTTCCATTCTTGAGATACTTTACTAAGAAGAATATGTTCCAGCTCCATCCATGTAAACATGAAAGAGGTAAACTCTCCATCCTTTTTATGGCTGCATAATATTCTATAGTATACATATACCACAATTTGTTAATCCATTCATGGGTCTATGCACACTTGGGCTGGTTCCATGACTTGGCAATTATGAATTGGGCTTCAGTAAACATTCTGACACAAATATCTTTGTTGTAAAATGATTTTTGGTCATCTGGATATATACCTACTGTGTTTCCCCAAAAATAAAACATACCCAAAAAATAAGCCCTAGAAGGATGTCTATACATTTGTTAAATATAAACCCTATCCCAATAATAAGACCTAGTGATGGGCATGGCTATGCAGCATATCTGGATAGCCATACCATGCATTTCAGCGCAGAGAGGAAGACATCCCCTGAAAATAAGCCCTAGTGTGTCTTCTTGAAAAAAAATAAATATAAGACAGTGTCTTCTTTTGGGGGAAACATGGTAGTAGAGAAATTGCAGGATCAAACAGCAGGTCTACTTTTAGTTCCCTGAGTGTTCTCTAAACTTTTTTCCAAAAGGAACGTATTAGCTTGCATTCCCACCAGCAATGCAGAAGTGTTCCCTTCTCTCCACATCCACGCCAACATCTGTAGTTTGGGGATTTTGTGATGTGGGCTACTCTTACTGGAGCTAGATGATATCTCAAAGTGGTTTTGATTTGTATTTTCTCTGATGATTAAAGATGATGAGCATTTTATTCATGTGTCTATAGACCATGTGCCTGTCTTCTTCAGAGAAGCTTCTGTTCAAGTCTTGCCCACAATGAAATGGCATCACCTGTTCTTTTCTTATTTATTGGTTTGAGCTCTCTGTGGATTCTGGTTATCAAATAACCTGCAAATATCTTCTCCCATCCTGGGGCTGTCTGCTTGCTTTACTTTCTGTATTCTTGGCTGTGCAGAAGCTTCTTAGTTTGATCAGATCCTAGTAATATATCTTTGGTGTTACTTCAATTGCAAGAGGGGTCCTTCTCATAAAATATTCTCCCAGGCCAATTTCTTCAAGTGTTTTCCCTGCCTTCTCCCCAAGTATCTTAATAGTTTCATGTCTTAATTTTAAATCTTTTATCCAGTGAGAATCAATTTTTGTTAATGGTGAAAGGTGTGGGTCCAGTTTCAGTCTTCTATAGGTCACCAGCCAGTCCACCCAGCACCATTTGTTAAATCAACATTGTTAAAATGTTCATACTACGAAAAGCAATATACAAATTTAATGCAACCCCTATTAAAGCCCCACTGTCATACTTTAAAGATTTGGAAAAAATAGTACTTCGTTTTATATGGAATCACAAAAAACCTTGAACTGCCAAGACATTACTCAGAAATAAAAACAAATGAGGAAGAATCACGCTTCCAGACTTTAGGCTATACTATAAATCTACAGTGAACAAAACAGCATGGTACTGGCACAAAAATAGAGAGGTAGATGTATGGAACAGAATAGAGAACCAAGAGATGAACCCAGCTACTTACCGTCATTTGATCTTTGATAAGCCTATTAAAAACATAAATTGGGGGAAAGATTCTCTCCCCTTACTTGGATATGGTTGTGTTTTTCTCTCAAGTGGGTATGTAGTTATTTATCTACAGTTTCATATTAGTACTGAGCACACTGAATATTTGCTTTCCCATTCTTGTGATACTTTACTTAGGAGGATGTTCTCAAATTCTTCCAGTTTAGTACAAAAGGGTAGTTTTGATTTGCATTTCTCTGCTGATCAGGGATGATGAGCACTTTTTCATTTTTCACTGGCCATTTGTCCTCTTGGGAAAAGATTTTGTTCATGTCTCTTGCCCAGTGATAAATGGGATTGTTTGAGTTCCTGATGACATGAGCTGGAGGAAAGATTTTTTTCCCAGGGGAAAATCTCCTTTTGCCCTTTATTTCCATCTTTGTTTCCTTCAGATCGAAAGTTGTCTATAGTCTAAAAATTTGAAAAATAGCATAAACATCACAAAATTCTATTTCATGGAATTTCCATTATAAAAGAAAATTTCACATTTAATATATACCATATTTAGGTTGAACTACATAAGATTTTTGTATATTAAACTAGTTAAATATCAATTTTATAGTTATTAACGTGTATTTCAACCTGATGGTTTCCTACTACTGGATTCTTAGGGTATTTCCAGATTTCATTTAATGAACACTGATACAGTGAACATTTTATCCATAAATCTCTTTGCAAAACTGTGATTATTTTAGGATAATTTCCTAGTAGTGGAATTGTTGAGTCAAGGAGGAAGAGCAGTCTTTATGGCCTCTGACACACATTGCCAAATTTCCCTCTAGATAATGTAGGTTTATAACCTCTTTGCTATCTTCACAGCTGTTTTCTGTTCAGCTAACGTTGGTATCAATACCATGAAATCATCTGACTATTGGTTATCTGCTCAGCACAATCTTCCAGTTACAACTATTTTTTTTAATCTTTTTTTTTTGGAGACAGAGTCTCACTATGTCACCCTCAGTAGAATGCCGTGGCTCTCAGCAACCTCAAACTCTTGAGCTCAAGTGATTCTCTTGCCTCAGCCTCCCAAATAGCTGGGACTATAGGTGCTTGCCACAACACCTGGCTATTTTGTTGTTGTTGTTGCAGTTGTCATTGTTTTTTAATTGACCCAGGCTGGGTTCAAACCCACTAGCCTGGGAATATGTGGCCAGCACCATAACCACTGTGCTACAGGCATCAAGCCAGTTAAAACTATTTTTTGCATGCCCAGAGCTTATATAAATCCTCATTTAAGCCAGGCATGGTGGCTCACATGTGTAATCCCAGCACTTTGAGAGGCCAAAGTGGAAGGATCACTTGAGGTCAGGAGTTCAAGACCAGTAACATATAGCAAGAGCCCCATTTATACAAATATACATATATATTTTTAAATCAACCAGGTCTGATGGTGCATGCAGTAGTCCAGCAACTTAGGAGTCTGAGGCAGGAGGATTGCTTGAGCAATCCCAGGAGTAGAAGGTTTCAATGAGCTACAATTGCAGCCCTGTACTCTAGCCTGAGTAACAGAGCAAGACCTCATCTCTTAAAAAAAGAAAAGAAAAGGTGTGTGACACACACACACATAGACCAAGTAAGAGTTTAAAATTATACATGCTAGAATATTGTTTGGTCTACCATTGAAAAATAAATTATTATGAATTTAAATCAAAATCCATTTGTTATCTCAGGATGACTGAGATTAACTTAATGGACCATCTGCTAAACACAGTGTTGACTGGGCTACAAACATCTGTGTGCCTCTGGGCTAGTCCATGACAACCGTGGGGCTGGGCTAGAACGTCCACGATGACCATGGGGCTGGCATAGAACATCCACAATGACCATGGGGCTGGCATAGAACGTCCACAATGACTGTGGGGCTGGCATAGAATGTCCATGACAACTTTGGGGCTGGACTAGGATGTCCATGACAAACATGCGGCTGGCATAGAACGTCCATGTCAACTGTGGGGCTGGCACTTTTGCTGGCTGTTGCTCTAGTGCCTTTCTTCTTCCTTAAATGGCTTGTCCTCCTGAATTTGGATTCTGAAAGCATGGTACCTGGATTCCAAGATGAAGCATTCTGGCTGTACAAAAGTGGAAAGTTTTGTATTTTAAGATACAGATTTGAAGTCATGAGGCATCACTTCTACCATATTCTGCTGGTGAAAGCAAATCACAGGACCAGCCCAAATTTAAGGTAGGGAGGATAGACACCACTGTTTAATGAAGCAACAAAGGATTTATAACCATTTTTAATGTACCATATTTCTTGCCAGAAGAGAACTTCCATTTTGACTGGTCATTGATAAGGACAAAATCCTCTTTTTACATTTTTTATAGTATATGTGATGACTGGAAGAATTTTCCACAGATTACTTCTGGCCACACACATTTCTAACCTCTGTTGCTGGGGCTGCAGAAGAAGCTCATCCTGCCATCCATCAGGCACTGCGCCTCTGCAGAGCGTGGCATGGGCGTTCCTGGAGGCTGTTCCTCTGCTGGCTGAGCCAGCGCTGTCTTACCTGAAGCAGCTGGGAATCACATAAATGTATCTCACTAAACCCATGATGAATGTGTCACCTGTGCAATTTTCCCCAGTGAGCTGTCAATAAACACCTGCAGCCACTCCAGGCCATCTACTGGGAGGAGGCATAATTGAGAAGAAGTTGACATGACACTAACCAACTGCAGTCAAAAACTGTGTCACCTTTGTGTACTTAAAAGAAGCCATAATCTAAGGAGGCCCTCACTGTTCCCCATGCAGGCAAAGGGCTGGAGCTCAGTCTCATGATATGTTTGCCCCTGATTTATTCTGATAAGCCCTGAAATTAATCATATTCATCCCAGCTCTGCCCCCTCTGAACCCAGGCAGAGTATTTGGGCTTTCTCACCCATAGTCCCAGGTGGCCATGACTGTACACAGCAATGTTATGCCTGTGTCACTGGCACCCTTGTTCCTCTGGGAGCACATGTACCCTGCTTGTGTCGGCTTCCTAGGTAGCTCTGCCTCCAGGAGCTGGATGGGGGAGGAATTTCCACGCTGGCCCCCCCAGAGCTGGGTAAAGCTTGCTGCACCTGCCCGTGGTGCCTGGGCTCCTCTCCACCTATCCCAGTCAAAACATTGGCCTTCTACCCCTCACCTCAATTCCCTCATCAACACACACGTCCCCTCCTCCAGATACAGCTGATAATAACACACAAAGCGACAGGGTTAAATTTTGGACTCAACAACTGCAGGGCAAGAAAAAAAATCCTTTGGTCCTGCATAGCTGTTGAAGGAAAACAAATGGAAATAAAAACAAGCTTCTTCAAACCCGTACATACACACTCTGACCTCAGTAAAATCTAACGTTAGACTTTTTGCTTTTGTTTTCCCTTTCCAGTTGGTAAGTTAATCAGTTTAAGATTTTCTTTCCCTTAAGGCAGACATTTAGGGGTTTCATTTTTTTAGAGTAAAGAAACTTTTGTTCCATTTCCTCGTCAAGCATGAGCACACACCTCTCTATGCTCTTGTACTCAACTTGAATTCTGTCTAAAATACTCTGTTACTGGGGAATTCCAGATAAACTTCCTGCTAACAAGGGAGCAGTTTCTAGGTGACTCACCCTGCTCACTGTACTCAAATGCCTGAGCCCTCCCTGAACTACTCACACAGTCTCTCCACAGGAATGAGAGGGCAGGGGAGGTGGGACTCTCACCTCAGAGAACAAGAAGGCAGCAAAGCCACTCCCGCAGCTGAGAATATAGAGGCCCAGATGGTGTGAACTCACTGTGTATGTGAATACATAATACATGATGTATATAGTGTGTGTGTGTCTTGGTATTTATCTCGGTAGCTTGTTGTTAAAGTAATAATAATTCATTTCTTCTGGAGAACTCAAAATGTATTTCTGTCTTGTCTGCATCATCCTAGGGAGGGAGGAAATGTGGGGAAGAGGGCAGAGGAGAGGAATTGGGGAATTTGGGCAAGTTTGCACAGGGAAGCTTGCCTCTGTTGGCCTTTTTGAGATTTGTAGGAAAAGGTACAAAGTCCAATTACACATGGGTCTTGATCACCTAAGTTGCTTAGGGTAGATTTTCCTAGGTAGAATTCTAGAGCCCCCAGAAATTTAAGGAGAAGTATAAATTCTCCCCTGGTGTTTGCTCTTCTCAGAACAAACCAGGTGTGTGCAGGTGGCTTCACACCGTGGCAGGACTCTCAAGACACCCAATGTTGCTAAGCAGGAAATGCACATTCTGGACCTCCGTCCAAACCAAGAAAGACAGAGGCTTTTCTGCCTCGCCAAGTCAAGACAGCTCATCTTGCTGAGGGGGTGAGAGTCATAGTGAAAAGGATTTGGCTCTGTAGAAAAGCTGATCTTCCTCACCCCAGGGTCTCTCGGAAGAACCATCATTTCAGAGAAAAAATATGTTGGTGAAAATAAATGCATACTTTTAGCTGTATATGTTTTATTTATTTATTTATTTTTGAGACAAAGTCTTAAGCTGTTGTCCTGGGTGGAATGCTGTGGCATCACAGCTCACAGCAACCTCCAACTTTTGGGCTTAAGTGATTCTCTTGCCTCAGCTTCCCAAGTACCTGGGATTACAGGTGCCCACCACAACACTTGGCTATTTTTTGGTTGTAGTTGTCATTGTTGGTTGGCAGGCCAGGCTGGATTCAAACCCACCAGCTCCAGTGTATGTGGCTGGCTTGAGCTACAGGCACTGAGCCTGTATATGTTTTATTTGTAAAGAAGAAGAGTAAATTTTTATGCTTTTTTTTTCTTTTTAAGAAAATGATTCTATTACGTTCTTTGCAATGTTTATAATACCTTCCAGCAAACACATTAAAGAGATATTTTTCTTATGCTCAGACCTAAATCTTTTTTGGTCTGTTCTTCTGTCTTTCTCTCCTCTCCTTCTTTTTTAAAATTTTTTTTGTTTGTTTCTTTCTAAAGATAGAATAAGGATGAGAAAAAAAAAAAAAAGACATGTGGGTAGCACCCATAGCTCAGTGGGTAGCACGCTGGCCGCATACACCAAGGCTAGCGGGTTCAAACCTGGCCTGTGCCTGCTGAACAACAATGACAACTGCAACAAAAAAATAGCCAGGCATTGTGGTGGGTGCCTGTAGTCCTAGCTACTTGGGAGGCTGAGGCAAGAGAATGAACTTGAGCCCAAGAGTTTGAGATTGCTATGAGCTGTGACGCCATGGCACTCTTCCAAGGATGACACAGTGAGACTCTGCTTCAAAAAAAAAAAAAAAAAAAACTAGACATGAACAGACAACACTCGTAAGAACTTCTAGCATGTTTTAAGCAAATGTAGAAACATATAGCCTGGGTGTGCCTAGATCAGCTTTCAACATTTTCAGTGTAGTCTGAAAAAGATCAGTCAGTGTTCTAAAAGTCTGTATCTCTGAAGGAAAAAAGTACCAGTAACACATCCCCTGCTGAGTTCACACACAACTTTCTGGTGTTTAAATAAAACAGGATGCTTTTATGAGGTGCTTTGTGAGGTGTTTTCTGTTTGTTTCTTTTGTTTTGTTTTAGCCAGTAGGCTAAGAGTGAGGAAATGCTTTTTTTCATTGCCTGTGTTTTTGTGTTCAAGTCAGTATGTGTTTATTCACTCCAAGTCCTTGCCAAAGTTCGAGTGTGTGCCTGATTTCCCAGAATTAGCCACGTTTAAAGTATCCTTAAGTTTCGTTTTACCTAGGTTTCACTTTTGCTGCTCCTCATTCCAAATGGGATCATAGGAATTCAGAACTGGGAGGGTTACAATCTCTTATTTTATAGATCCAGAAAATGAGGACTGGCAACTTGCTCAAGCCCTCCTGAGCTGCATGCAGAGCCCTTCTTCAGGACTTTACTCTGGTTTTAAATGTTGGGTAAAATTCCACACTTTTCCTTTATTTAATTAAAGTTTAGATTTTTAACTACACTTGAAGCCATCTGGAAGGCAGATGGCTGTCCATGTGCAAATAAATATACTCAAAGAGCAAGTTAGACCCATATCCCTCTGTTGACTGGACTTGGTGTGGTCAATGCTTGCTTAGTAACTGCCAGGGCACAGGCATGGACCCACTGATGCAGACACCAGCTGCAAATACCTGGCCAAACGAAGCTGCGTACGAGGGCAGTAACAATCCTGTCTCCACTCCCTCCCAGAGAATTAGGAGTTTAGTGAAAAGAGTTGGAAATGAATACTTACATGACAAAACCATAAGGAAAAGAGAATATATACTCAAAAGTAAGGTGTCTAATAGTCTGTTAACTAGAAAATAGCTACCCTTAAACACAGAGTCAGTCAGTGTCTGACTCAGTCAATCAGAACAGATACCCAGCACAAAATTACTTAGGCAGAAGGGGGAAGATATCATTGGTTTGCACAACCCAGAGGTCCAGGAGGGCCTTTTGGTATAGCTCAATACAGAGATCAAGAGAGAAAGCCAGGAACGTCTGTGTCCCAACTCCATATTCTTCTGTGCTTGGCTTCTCAGCACATTCTTTCCCGTGGGAGTCAGATCGCCATGAGGTGGAGCAGAATTACAGTCAACCATGTTAGCAAGAAATGGGAAAGGAACTGATCTTTTCTGATCCTAACAAATCTTCCAGAGCTAATGCTTTCTCATTGACCATCTTAGCTTACCTGCCGTTCGTAGCCAATAATGCTATCCTCTGCCTAAATGTGAGGAGAGAAACAGTTCATTACAATTTTATGGATCAAATGCGGGCAGAGTGGCTCCCCCAAATAAATCAAAATAGAAGTACCAAAAAGAAGAACAGATACTGGCAGACCCCAACTATAGATTATCTACCAATTGCATGTCTTAGCTGCCCAATTTTCACAAACATCCTTTCCCTTATATTAGTATAAACAAGCATTAAAAATTTCCCCACTGTGGCTCAGCGCCCATAGCACAGTGGTTATGGCACCAGCTACATACACCGAGGCTGGCGGGTTTGAGCCCAGCTGGGGCCTGCTAAACAATGACAACTGCAACAAAAAAAAATAGCTGGGTGTTGTGACGGGTGCCTGTAGTCCCAGCTACTTGGGAGGCTGAGGCAAGAGAATCACTTAAGCCCAAGAGTTGGAGGTTGCTGTGAGCTGTAATGCCATGGCACTCTACCTAGGGTGACATAATGAAACTCTGTCTCAAAAAATATATACATATAAAAAAACTTTCCCTACTAATAAAATTCATCCATCAACAGTCATAGAGCTCGTCTTCTAGAAAGGGAGACAACCTAACATTGCTCAAATTACTATAGATAAGCTCTAGGATGTCCTCAGTTTTCAAGTTATGGCATTCTGGGATAAATTATGCATGTATTTACCCAGCCTCTATATTTTCAGAATAAGATGGCATAACCACAATAAAAATCCCTTTTGGAAATGGGAAAATCGGGAAACAAATACAAAAGTCACTGGTTTATAGCATCAACAAATGCTGCAAGTCAAGGGTAACAGATTCTTCCTACTAAGACTCAGAGTGAGTTTCGAAGCAGCCTGTTTGGCTTTCCCCAGGTCTGTCCTCTGACCACTGCCATGGCCTTGACTAAGATGGGCATTAGTGAGAGTCCACTTGCTGCGGCATGTACCACTATCTCAGTCGAGTACTACCAAATTAGTCTACTGCCAACTGGTGTAGGTTCTTCAACCTAAGGATTGCAAAGGGATCATATTTTTACAGGCTTTGGTTTTATGAACGAGATAGGCTTGGGGGTTTCTCTGGCAGCACATCCCCTTTTATTAGCCTGTGTTACTTTTTCAACTCCATAGATCTTGACTAGTTACGGTTCTTGCTAATCAAGAGCTAAACCTGAGTGACTGTCACTCACGAGTCCTAGTGGTTCTTCTGTCCTATTAAGTTCCCAGCATGCAGCTTGGCAGGGAGCCTCTCCACAGGCTCAAAACTGTGGCCTGGGTTGGAAAATCACAGTTCTCCCCTCCCCACCCACAGGGTATGACTTCTACAATGGGAGTTGTCAATAATTTTGTCAACAAAAGAGCCCTGAAGGATGTGTCGGAGACTGAAGGATCAAATGTCTTCCGATTTCAATCTTATATGTAACCACATTTACCCTTATTTACTTCCTTTAACTTTAGCTCAGAGAATTCAGGTTTTTAACTATTTGCCGTTCAACCATATTGGGTTTCTGGACACATGCAAAATGTATCTTTCTTAGAAAAGCTGTATTTTCTCTCCCCTCACCCCCGCCTTTCAGGCAGGCCACACTTGATAGATGCTTATCACTTACAAGACTTTATTGAAGTTTGCAGGAAGTAACCCACACACCCTAATATCCTGATGTTTTCCCGCCAAATCTTCCAATATCAAACCTTGGTACAAGGGTTTGATCTGATTCTGTTGGAAAACAAGCAGGGAGAAAATGTTTTCAAAAGACACACCCAGTAAAGGACTGTTATCCAAAATTCACAAAGAGCTCTCAAAATTCAAATAAAGAAAAGAAGTGACTTGGTCAAGTAGGTAAAAGACCTGAATAGACAACTCACCAGAAAAAATATGCATATGTCAAACATGCTTATGAAAATATATTAAGCATCATGTGTCATTAGGGAATTGCATATTACAGGGGGGGTCTGCTGTTCCACACCCATTAGAATGGCTTAAATCTAAAACACTGATGACCGAATGTTGGCCAAGGAGTGGACCAAGGGGACATTTTGTTCCCTGCTGGTGGGAATGCAGGATGGTATAGGCACTTCAGAAGACAGTGTAATGGACTAAATGCTTTTCTCTCCCCCAAATTCGTATGTTGAAACCCTAACTCCCAGAATGATGGCGTCAGGAGGTAGAAACTTGAGGTGTTATTAGGTCATGAGGAAAGAACCCTCATGAATGGGACCACAGAAAGCTAACTAGTGCTTTCTGCCATGTTTGGACGCAGCTAAAAGGTGTCATCTGTAAACCAGAGAGTTGGCCCTCACCAGAGATACCAAATTTCAACTGCCTTGCTCCTGGACTTCCAGTTTTTGTTGTTTACAAGATACCTAGTTTACAGTATTTTGTTATTGTATCCCACACAGTCTGAGAGAGATAGTGTTACAGTTTTTTACAAAACTACACATGCCCTTACAATGGGATTCAGCAGTCCTGTCCTCCATATTTCCCCTAGGCAGTTGGGTTTTATGGACGAGATAGGCTTGGGGGTTTCTCTGGCAACACATCCCCTTTTATGAGCCTGTGTTACTTTTTCAACTCCACAGATCTTGACTAGTTATGGTTAAGGCAGTTTACCCAAGGCAGTTGTAATTTATGTCTATGCAAAAAACTGCACATACCTGTTTATAGCAGCTGAACTCATAATTCCAAAAATGTGGAAACAAGCGACCAAGATTTTCTTTGGTAGATAAGTGGGTAAATAAAGCGTGGTACATCCAGACAATGGTACATTGTTCTGCACTAAAAGAGGAATGAGCTATCCAGTCAAGCTTAAATATGTATTACCAAGTGAAAGAAGCCAGGCGGGAAAGGCTTCATATTATATGACATTCTGGACAGTAGAGATGGTAAACAGGTCAAGGTTTGCCAGGAGTGAGGAGCGAGGGAGAGATTAATATGCAGAGTACAGAGGATATTTATGGCAGTGAATCTATTTCGTAGACACTATAATGGTGCATATGTGTCAGTATGCCTTTGTCCAGACCCATGGGATATACAGGGCCAAGCATGACCCCTAATGTAAACATAGACTTTGGGTGCTAATCTAGGGTGACGAGATTTTAACATCTGTAAGGCAGGACAACATGGCCGGGAGGAAGAATGGGGACAGAGTGGGGGCGGAGCGGGGGAGGAGGGGGGGGCAGGCGACAGGGCAGGCAGGGCCTGACAACAATGCAAACTTTGATAAGCAGTTCTTGATAATTACTTCTCAGCAATTATTTATTACAGTTTAACATTATAAAATTAACAAAAGTAATATAAAACTCATATTCTGGCGAAATAGCCATATGGCAGCCAAAAACCGTATATTCCCTTTTTGTTCTCCAGCCCGTTCCTGCATTCTTTCCAAAAATCGGGACTTTTTTAAAACGCCATAGGATGCGGCACAAATTGTTGAAAAGCAGGACTGTCCCGCCAAAATCGGGATGTCTGGTCACCCTATGATAATCATGTGTCAATATGGTCATCAGTATATCAAATGTGCCACTCTGGTGAGGAATGTTGATAGTGGAGGAGGTTTTTCAGTTGTAGGGGCAGGGAGTATATGAAAACTCTCTTTTTGCTCAATTTTGCTGTGAACCTAAAGCTACTTTGAAAAATAAAGTACATTAAATAAAGTGACAGGTTGGCTGGGTGTTTTACCTGTCAGGAACTTTCCCTGCTCAGCCAGATGTATCAGTGCCCTGGGATGCATCTTGTCTTGTACCAGTTTAAGGTCTGTCCCATGTAAGAACTCATTTGCGTAACTGACTTCTGGAGTAGTTAAGATTTCTTGAGTCATTCAGAAACCCAGTTAAGACTGGCTTAGTCAAAATGAAAATATATCAGCTACGTAAGCAGACAGTCTAGGAATGTGGTTGGATTGGGGCATAACTAAATCAAAATCCTTAAAAATATATAGTCAGAAGTCAATCACTCTTTCTCAATCTCTTCCCATCCTCATGCTCTGGGGTCTGGCTCTCTCCACATTGGGGCTATGTGGATGTTAGCATCTCTAAACTCGTATCTGCCATTTAAGCAATACTTAGAAGCAATAATGTTCCTTTCTCTGAAAAATTCAAGGTGATAGCTAATGGGATAGACTATAACCACTTGCCCATGGCTAAAACAACTTTAGTCCGTTGTTTGAAAAGTTTTCTTTTTTTTAAATTTCAGATCCATGTGGAAGCAAAAACAGTCCATAGTTTGCATGTGTAAGGTTAAAGTTTGATTTGTAGATGTGTCCCACAACCAGATGGTGTGCCATGTACCTGTGCAGTGTACTGCTGGGTGGGAATTTACTCCACACCTTCCCGTGTCCCCGCCACCCACACTTGAATTTCATTGAGTTTTTCTCTCATGTTAGCATGTAATCCACTAGTTCCTATTTAGTACTGGGTACATGTGATCCTCATTTCTCCATTCCTGTTATACTTCACTTGGGAGAATGGTCTCCAATTCCATCCAGGTTTTTGCAAAAGATACATAATCTCCATCTTTTTTATGGCTGAATAGTATATCTATGGTATACCACAATCTATTGATCCACTTGATCAATAGATCCTTCCTGTGTTGAAGGGCTCCGGAGGTGTTTCTACGTCTTTTTGATCATGAATTGTGCTGCTATGAGCATTTGAATACAAGTGTTTTTATAGTGGAAGCCCTGTTTTTCTGTAGGGTAAATACCTAAGGAAAAGATTGCAGGATCAGTGGTCCCTGGCAATGGTAGGTCTGCTTTCAGCTCTTTGAGGAATCTCCATACTGCCTTCCACAGAGGCTGCACTAATCTGCTTTCCCACCAACAGTGTATAACTGTTCCTTCCTCTCCACATCCATGCCAGCATCTGTTGTTTGGGGACTTAATGAAGCCCCAAGCCATTCTGTCTCAGAATAGATAATATTTCAGTGTAGTTTTTGATTAACATTTCTCTGATTAGAGATGATGAGCATTTTTTCATGTGTTTATTGGACATTATTATATTTTCATTACAGCAAAGCACAGAAGATATTTAAGGCAGTGAAACTATTCTGCATTATACTACAAAGGTGAATACATGTCATTTTACATTTGTCAAATTTATAATTCTGTATAAATTTTTATGTACATTAAGAGATAATTAGTGCATCAAAATTTCTTTTTGGTTTTGGATGAGGCTGAAAGGAAAGATGATAGTAATCTACTTGATAAGGCTAGAGTAGTTTCAGATATGGTTTCAGGCATGCTGTGAACATTTTAAACCTTCATGAGTCTGAGTTGTCCACTAAAACCTTACCTATTCCATGAAGTTGAAGTATTGCACAGGCAGAAAAATCTAGTACTGTTGTATACTGAGGGAAAAAAATTGGGTTATGTGTCTTAAGGATTCTGGAAAAATGCATTTCACATGGTAACTCACTAGGCAGCTTTGGCAAAGAAGGTAATATGCCATCAATGGCATAAACCCTTCAATGTAACTTTGAAAATCTTTAGTCTACTTAGAAAGAAAACATACCAGTTTAGGATAAAGTAAAATTACCTGATTGTCCTGTCCACAGTTAAATTCTTTGTCAGTAAAAATTAAATAACTGACTTTTGTTCCTTTTGATTCACAAGAAGGAGCTTCCTTCCTAAAATTATTTCAAATTCTATTCCAGGAACAAATAGAAGCTAAGTTTCTTTTCCTTTCCGTATAAATGTTCTGCTTTCATTTCTCTGTTGTTTCACTATGAGCAGTAACTCAAGAAGCAAGAAGATTGTTATAATGTTATATTTCTAGAATTGAGTGAGTTCTCAAAAAGTTCTTCAAGAAAGTAGGGTAACTATGTAATTTTTATTTATAGAAGAGGATTCTTGGAAGATGATAGAGTAGGAAGCGCCAGGATTCTATATCCCCACCTACACAGCTAAACGCATTGTCAGACTATGGAGTAATTATTTCAGTTAATTTTAACAATAGCATTCCTATCCCTCAGCTACTGGGCAGATAGCTGTGCAGGTGTTCCTGGAACAGTTCACAAGCAGCTTTGCCTAGAGGGGGCAAAAAGAATTGTCCTACAATTCTTGGGGCTCTGTGCTCTGAGTGGTGGTTTTTGCTCTGACCACGGAAGTACAGACAGACCAGCAGCCTTTGCTGTTTCCATGAGGCCCTTCTTCCTCTTGTTGAGCCTCTGTCCCCCCCGCCCCACACTGACTTGCAAGAGGTTTAAGAGGTGTCATTTCCCTTCCCTTCATTTTTCTCTCTTCCCATTTTGAGAGCTTGACATTAAAGAGTAGGACATTTGAAACAACCACATATACAGTGGAAATTAGAAAGTCACCACACATATACAGAGAAAGGCACAGACTCAGAAAACACCTGAGAAAATCTTAAGTTCACACTGCAGGCTGCTCCTTAGCACCCAGACAGCCCACATCAATCAACAAAACAAAATAGCAACCCTGGGGGAAGGGCGAGAATATGATTCCCAGAGTTACCACATCATTAGGCTCAACTGTTCAGTTTTTAACAAAAAAATTACAAAGTACAAGGCCAGATGTAGCACTCTAGGCAGTCAAGGCGGGTGGATTGCCTGAGCTCACAGGTTCGAGACCAGCCTCAGCAAGAGTGAAACTCTGCCTCTAAAAATAGCCAGGCATTGTTGTGGGCACCTGTAGTCCTAGCTACTCTGAGGGAAGAGCATAACTTGAGCAAAGGAGTTTGAGGTTGCTATGAGCTATGATGCCACGGCACTCTACCTGGGTGACAAAGTGAGATTTTATTTAAAAAAAAAAATTACAAAGTATACAAAGAAACTGGAAAATATGGCCCATTCGATGGAAAATCTACTAGATTTTACAGCAGTCCTAAAAGTGCTGAGAGAACTGAAGAAAGATGGAGAGAAAGTCAAGGATACAATGTCTTGACCCAAAATAAATGACTACAGCAAAAATCTCAATCAATTAAGGTCTAATAAGCCATGAGGACACACGCTAGAAAAACATAAACCACAGACAAATGTGTGATAACCTTCATACAGAAATCAAAAAAGTGCAGGAGCGGGCTGGATACTGAGACGCATTAGTCCTGGACCCAGGAAAAGCTACATTTTACATAAGATAAGGTGAATGGTAGAAGAAGGAAGTAAAGGAGGTGTGAATTACGTAGACGTCTCAGGAAGGCAGAAGAGCGTCCAATCCTGTCTTGTCTCTGTTATACATCTGTTAGGATAAAGTTGTCATTCATTATTACTGTGGAATTGATTAGACTTAAGTCTTAGGAGCTAGATACAGCTCTCAAAACTAGTTGTAATTTGCATGGTCTTGCTTATGTAGGCCAGCAAGGAATTTCCCTAATGAATGAGATGTGGAGCCAGTGTTTCACAGCTGCCCATGGCCTTTATCTTCCCTTTTGCATATAAAGTTGGGAAGAGTGGTTCTGAGTATGAATAAAACACATCCCATGATAAAAACCATTGGTAGGCGTAACTCCAAAATTGCAGTTGGTGCCTTGTGTACAGGAGACCATAATTTCTATACCTATTCTGTGTTTAGCAGTGGAAACCACCATCACTGGCCATGCCAACAGGGCCCACAATTAAGTACATGATGATTTTTCTTCCATGTGTGACAGCATTAGTTCTGACTCTTCTGGGGTCACTTGTCATCCTTGCCCACAGCAGGGGCCATGAACAATAGTCACCTGAGCCCTGGTGTCCAAGAGATCCATAAAGATTTATGGATTGCCCCTTTTCTCCATCTTTAATAGTCTTCCCCATAGAGAACTTTCACTTCCTTAGTCAGATCTGTTCCTAAGTATTTTATTTTCTTTATTGCTACTGAGAAAGGTATAACATTTTTTATTTAATTCTCAATGTGACTGTTGTTTGCATATATGAAAGCTACTGATTTATGTACATATATGCAGTAGCTTGAGATTTTACTAAATTTATTTATCAATTCCAGGAGTCTCTGGTTTAATCTTTGGAGTTTTCTAGATATAAGATCTTATCATCAACCACAAGGAATAATATGACCTCTTCTTACCCCATTTGGATACACTTGATTTCTTTCTCTTGCCTGATTATTCTGGACTTCAATACTACGTTGAACAGAAGTGGAGATATGTAGTAGTGGACAGCTTTGTCTGGTTCCAGTTCTAAGTGAGAATGCTTTCCATTTTTCCCCATTTAATATGATGTTGGTTGTGGTTTGTTGTATACGGCCTTTATAATTTTGAGGTAAGTCCCATCTATGCCTTTTTTTTTTAAGCATTTGTATCACAAAGGGCACTGAATTTTGTTGAATGCTTATTCTGCATCTATTGAAAGGATTATATGGTCTTTGCTTTTACAAGTCTTTATTCAATGCATTAAATTTACAGATTTGCATATGTTGAACCATCCTTGCATCTCTGGATTGAAACTGACTTGGTCATGATGAATTTTTTTCTTTTTCTTGAGACAGAATTTCACTTTGTCACCCCCAGTAGAGTGCTCACAGCAACCTCAAACTCTTGGGTTCAAATGATTCTTTTGCCTCAGCCTCCCATATAGCTGGGATTACAGGCACTGCCACAAGGCCTGGTTATTTTTAGAGATGGGTTTCACTCTTAAGAGTGAGGCTGGTCTCAAACTCCTGAGTTTAAGCAATCCACCCTCCTGGGCCTTCCAGAGTGCTAGGATTACAGGTGTGAGCCACTACACTCAGCCTGATTTTTTTTTTTTTTTGATGTTCAGCTGAATTTAGTTTGCTAAGATTTTATTGAGAATTTTTGTTTCTATATTCATAAGGGATATTGGTCTGTAGTTCTTTTTAGTGCATGTTTTCCTGGCTTTGATGCCAAGGTGATATTGGCTTCACAGAACGAGTTGGGGGATTCCTTCCTTCTTAATGTTAAGGAATAATTTCTGCAGTATAGGTACAAGCTCTTCTTTCTAAGTTTGTTAAAATTCAGGCGTGAAACTGTCTGCTCTGGGGCCTTTTTAGAAGATTTTTTTTATTGTTGCTTGAATTTTGGTGCTTGATATTGGTTATTGAGGAGTTCTATATCTTCCTGATAGAGCCTAGGGGGGTGTGTATTTCTAAAATTTTGTCCATTTCCTCCATGTTTTCAAGTTTGTGAGCCTAGAAATTTTTTTTTTCTTTTTTTTTTTTGAGAGTCTCAAGCTGTTGCCCTGGGTAGAGAGCTGTGGCGTCACAGCTCACAGCAACCTCCATTCCTGGGGTTTAAGCGATTCTCTTGCCTCAGCCTCCCAAGTAGCTGGGATTACAGGTGCCTGCCACGACTCCTGGCTATCTCACTTTGTCACCCTCAGTAGAATGCTATGGCATCACAGCCCACAGCAACCTCCAGCTCTTAGGCTTAGCTGATTCTCTTGCCTCAGTCTCCTGAGTAGCTGGGACTACAGGAGCCCACCATAACACCCAGCTATTTTTTTGTTGCAGTTTCGCTGGGGCCGGGTTTGAACCCGCCACCTTTGGTATATGAGGCTGGCACCCTACTCACTGAGTCATAGGCACCGTCCCAACCTGGCTATTTTTGATTGCAGTTGTCATTGCTGTTTGGCAGGCCCGGGGATTTGAACCCACCAGCTTCCGTTTATGTGGCTGGCGCCCAAGCCCCTTGACTACAGGCACCGAGCCAAGCCTAGAAATTTTCTGTGATTTCATTTTACTTCCCCTTTTTCATTTTTAATGGAGCATATTAGTCTCCTTTCTCTTTTTCATTTTTAATGGAGCATATTAGACTCCTTTCTCTTTTGTTTCTGATTAAACTGTTTGGCTGGGCTTAGTGGCTCATGCCTGTAATCCTAGCACTCTGGGAGACCGAGATGGGTGGATTGCCTGAGTTCACAGGCTCAAGACCAGCCTGAGCCAGAGCCAGAGTGAGATCTCATCTCTAAAAATAGCTGGGCATTGTGGTGGACACCTGTAGTCCCAGCCACTTGGGAGGCTAAGCCAAGAGAATCCCTTGAGTCCAAGAGTTGGAGGTTGCTGTGAGCTGTGACGCCATGGCACTATACCATGGGTGACAAAGTGAGATTCTATCTCAGAAAATAAAAAATAAAGAACCAATTTTTGTTTAATTAATCTTTTGTATAGTTATTTGGTTCTCAATTTCATTTTGTTCTGTTCTGATCTCGGTTACTTCCTTTCTTCTGCTGGGTGTGGGATTGGTTTGCTCTTCCTTTTTCAGTTCATTGAAATGGTTCATTAGATCATTTGTGATATTTCTGTCTTTTGGATGCAGGCATTTAAGGTGATAGATTTTCCCCTCAGGACTGCCTTTGCTATATCCCACAGATTTTGATAACCTATGTCCTCGTTACCATTTAGTTCCAATAATCTTTATCTTCTCATGGACCAAACCATTGTCTAGCAACAGGTTCTTTAGATTCCATGACTTTGAGTAGGGATCAGTGTTCCTGTTGGAATTGATTTCTAATTTTATTCCACTGTGGTCTGAGAAGACACATTGTACAATTTCTATTTTTTTTTAAATTTATTTAGACATGTCTTGTGGCCTAGGATATGATCAATCTTAGAGAATGTTCCATGAGCTGATGAGAGAAATGTATATTCAGTAGTTTTGGGGTAGAATGTTCTGTAAATATCTGTTAGGTACATTTGTTCTAGAGTTCTGGGTAAGTCCCTTCTTTCTTTGCTTGTTTCCTGTTTGGAAGGTCTGTCCTGTTCTGTCAGTTGGATGTTGAAGTCCTTGGTGATTATACTGCTGCTATTTATCATTTTGTTTAAATAAAGTACAATTTGCTTTGTGAAGCTGGATGCTCCTGTGTTAGGTGCACAAATATTTAGGATTATTAAGTCTTCTGGCCAATTCTTCCCCTTCACCATTATATAGTGACCATCTTTGTCTGTGTTTACTTTTGTTGTTTTGAAGTCAATGTCATCTGATATTAGAATGGCTCTACCAGCTGTCTTTTGGTTTTTATTTGTGTGGAAAATTGTTTTCTATCTCTTCACCTTTAGTCTAAATGAGTCCTTCTGGGTAAGATGTGTCCCTTGGGATAGGAAATACTAAAATATTTGTACTGTACTAAAGTACTTGTATTTTTTTAATCCATTCAGCCAGCCTGTGTCCCTTCTATGGGGAGTTCAAGCCATTGACATTTATTCATTTATTGGAGGTATTGATATGTGTGGTAGATTTCTGTTCATCCTCTTGGGTAGATCCTTATTACTTTGCCTTATCTCTTGACCCATTGTGGTAGCTGGGCTCTGAACTTTATCATTTGGATGGTTTTACACTGGTGCGTGTCTACTGTGCTGATCATTGTATAATGCAAACCTGAGTACTTCCTACAGGGAATGTCTATTCTTTGTAAGTTCCCTCAGTGATTCCTTGTCTGAGAAAAATATTTATTTCTCCCTCATAAAAGTAACTTAGTTTTGCAACTAGGTTGGCCATTATTTTGTTTTAGAAGCCTGTGAATGGGTCCCCAATCTTTTCTAGCTTGTAGGGTTTTAGTTAAGAAGTCAGCAGTTGGTCTAATCAGTTTTCTTTTGTAAGTTACCTCCTGTTTTCACTTTACTGCCCACAGGAGGGTTTCTTACAGCCCGATGATTATGTGTTCTGGTGACTACCTCTTTATGATGAATCTCCAAAGAATCCTGTGTACTTCTTGTACCTGGATATCTAGGTCCCTCATAAGGCTTGGAAGATTTTTCTCAATAATTCCCTCAAACAAATGATCTGACTGTTGTGACTTTTCTTCTTCACCTCCAAGGATGCCTGTGACACTTATGTTTGGCTTCTTTATATAGTCCCACATTTCTTGTAGGCTTTGTTTGAACTCCTGTTTCTCTGTTCATTCCTTTGACTGATTTATTTGGCAAAGAGGTATTATCTTCAAGTTCTGAGATTCTTTCTTCACCCTGACTGAGTCTATTCTTAAGATTTTGCACTATGGTTTGTAATTTTTTGAATGAACTTTTTACTTCCAGAAGAAGTTCTGTCTGGTTTCTCTTTAATATGTCAATGTCTTTAGTAATTTTCTACATTGTCTTTGTGTTGGGCTTCCATTTTCTCTTGTATTTTCATGAGCTTGCTGACAACCCATGTTTGAAATCTTTCATATGTAATCTTAATCTTTTCATTTAGGTTGGTATCCATCAGTAAGGACTTACTGTTTTCTTTGGGGGGCAAACTTTCACTTAGATTTTTCATATTTCCTGAGTTTCTCCACTGGTTCCTTCTCATCTGGCCTATCTATAAAGAGCCAAAGGTGCTGGGGCTGGTTAAGGGCCTGTCTCTGAAACCCAAAGAACTGTCTCTGACTGTGCCCGGGTGAAGAGGACTGGTCCTGAGTGGTGTATGGGTTGCTCTCGCAAGTTTAATGAACCTCTCTGGTTACCTCTGACCTGTTCTCTTCACCTTGTCCCAAAAGAGAAGGGGTATACCATTATTCTCCCAGTTGTTGGTTGATGTTTGTGTCAGTGAACCAGCAAACAAGATGCTCTTTTATGGGGGGATGAGACAAGTTGGTTGACTAGAGGCAGCTTTTGATAGTAGTAGCTCCAAAAGAGAAAAGTTGGACTGAAGTGAACTTGGAGAAGTTGAAAGTGGAGATTGAACATAAGGAGAAGAAGCCAAGATGCACATCACCCCACTGAGACGAACTGCAAGAGGGAGAGAGAACAGAGATCAGGCATGGAGCGGCAGAAGTGAAGGTGCTTGGTGACAAAGTGGGAGGGAGGCCCCCAAATAGGGGTATTGCTGTGGGCTTTTCACAAGCAGAGTGCAGATGACCCTCAGCTCACCCCATGGGAGACAGCCATGAAATCCCAGTTCTCTTGCACCTAAGAATTTCCACCTCTGGGTCACCATCCTGCCTGGCACAAAAGTAAACAACTGTTAAGTCCACTGTCCTGAGCTCACAGCCCACCTTCCCCCCTCCTCTCATTTTCTAAGAGACAGCCCGCTGGAGAGGCCGGTGTGTTTGGCCCCCTGGTGCAAGAGGAAACTGTGGCTCTGCAGCACTATCTTGGGCATGGTGTGGTCTCTCCCTCATGCTAGGGAGGACCTTTCCCCTTCCCTCTGGAGAGGCCCTGCCTAATGTCTGTGCCTGGAGACCTCTGGCTCTCCTGCTGACTTAGAGAGAGACAGGCCTAGCCTCATGTAGCCCACCCAGGGAAGACCAGATCTCTCTCCCCAGCCATGGCCAATGGCTGTGTTGTATCCAGTCCATAGCCAGAACTTCAGGAAAAAGATTGGCTTTTCTGAACTTATTTGTACAAGGTGTGTTTCTGCCACAGAAGGGGGAATAGTTGGAACTGTCAGTGGATTTCCATCTTCCAGCCACTGCTTGTGGGGTAGGGGTGCAGGTTGGCAGCAAGCTTGAATTTGTTTATGCAAGGGGGTTTATTGCTGTGGTGGCAGGAGAAGTGGGTCTGTCCGCAGACTCTCCCTTTTTAGCCATCTCCAGTGGATGGCCACAGCAGTTCAAATCTTTTATAGCAGGGACTCCAGCAAAATACTGCAGCTTCTATAAACTGGGTGGAGGATGGGCTAATACTAGGACAGAATCAATTTGCATTGTCTAGGAAACTCCCCCAGCCTAGCACCCTCACTCAGTGCTACCCCACACAAGCCGGAGAAAACGAAGTTGGCTTTCAAAGACTCTCCCGGTACAGCCCCAAAAGGAAGCTTAATGAGGTTATGGGGGAAGGGCCAAGCCACAAGCTCCAGCTGATTTGAGTAGTCAGTGGTGAATGGGTGGCAAGCTCCATTTCCTGGGGCTGCAGATCTACTTACCCTGCTAAATAGATCTCTGGGGTGCTGCCTAAGGGTCCCCAGTTAGATTTATCTCTCAATCACTCCTTAAGGACAAACCTAACATTTTAACTGCAAAACTATAATTAATATAAAAAATTAGCTGAAAATACACACGGGGAGGAATGAGCTGAAGAATGCTGGCAACATGAAAAATCAAAGTAGATCAACTCCCCCAAGAGATTACAAAGGATACAGAATAGCCAAGGTGGGCAGATCGCTTGAGCTCACAAGTTCGAGACCAGTCTGAGCTAGAGCGAGACCCCATCTCTAAAAATAGCCAGGCATTATGGCAGGCAAGGCTGAGGCAAGAGAATTGCTTGAGACCAAGAGTTAGAGGTTGCTGTGAGCTTTGATGCCATGGCACTCTACTAGGGGTGACAAAGTGGGACCCTGTCTCAAAAAAAAAAAAAAAAAAAGGAGATACAGAATAAAATACCATCCCTAGAGGAACTGTTGAAATGTCAGAAATAGAATTCAAAATATGAATGAGCAGAATTGAGGAGAAGATGAAAAAAGATATCCAAAATGTAGTCCAGAAATTGTCTCAAGAAATTAGAAAAATTTGGCTCAGCACTTATAGCTCAGCAGTTAGGGTGCCAGACACATACACTGGAGCAGCCCGGCCTGCCAAACAGCAATGACAACTACGACCAAAAAACAGCTGAGCATTGTGGCAGGTACTGTAGTCCCAGCTACTTGGGAGGCTAAGGCAAGAGAATGGCTCAAGCCCAAGAATTTGAGGTTGCTGTGAGCTGTGACACCATAACACTCTACCTAGGGCAACACAGTGAGATTCTGTCTCAAATAAATAAATAAAATAAAAATAAGAAATTAGTAAAATTAAAGACAAAGTCACCTAGGATCTGGACATAGTTAGGAAAGACACAGCAGAGCTTAAGAAATTGAAAGAGGCATTCAAGGAGCTTAAAAACACAATACAGAGCCTCCGTAATAGAGTAGGACATGGGAAGAAAGATTTCAGAAACTGAAGACAAGACCTTTGGACTAACCGAATAATTCGAAGAGGTGGAAAATAAAAAGAGAACAAAAACAGAATATCCCCTGAGAGACTTATGGGATTATTCCAAAAGATTGAACATTTGAATTATAGGGATTTCTGAAGGAGAAGAAGATAGTCCTAAAAAGTACTGAAGCTCTAGTTGAAGACATTATGGTGGAGAATTTTCCAAGCATTGTGAGAGACACAGAAATTCAAATAGTAAGATTGAGTTGTGTAGTGTATTCTTGGTTATCAAAATACTTATAGAGCTTTGGGATTTTGGATTGGTAAATATTCATGATGTGTGAAAAAGCATGATACATAATGTGCAATCTCAGTCCCAGAAAATCGGATGTTATATATGTACACTCGGGATCTAGGACATGTCAAACTATAAACTGCTTGGGATTGTGGATGACTTTGTTCTTTGCTGCTTGTGTTTTTCAGTTTCCTATACTGCATACATTAACTTTAAAAAAAAGGTTATTATAAAAACTTGAAAAAACAAAAAAAAGAAATTCAGATTCTAGATAGTTTCAGAACCCTAGTATGACTCAGTTCAAACAAAGCAATTCCTAGATACATTGTAATTAACTTAGCAAAAGTCAAAATGAAAGAGAAAGTTCTGTAAGTAGCCAGGCATAAAAAAACTCGCACGTACAAAGGGAAAAATATATAAGGATGTTAGCAGGCCTTTTAACTGAAAATTTTCAAGCCAAAAGAAAGTGGTCATTGGCCATTAACATTCTTATTTTTTTTTAACAATTTTTCTTATTAAATCCTAACTGTGTACATTAATGCATTATGGGGTACAATGTGCTGATTTTGTATTTAATTTGGAATGCTTCTATCAAACTGGTTAACATGGCTTTCACCTCATTTAATTATTATGTTAAGACATTTATACTCTACCCTTAATAGATTTGACATGTACCCTTGCAATATGCACCATAGGTGAGGTCCCACTGATTATCCTCCCTCCACCTGGCCTCCCCCGCCTTCTCCTATCTCCCTCCTCTCCATTAACCTTTATTAAAAAGAAAAAAAGATTAACCTTCTGAACCTTCTTAACATTAACCTTCTTAAAATAATTTTCAGCGCAGGATTCTATATCCTGCTAAGCTAAATTTCATATGTGATAGAGAAATCAAATATTTTACAAAATTGCAAACATTGAGGAAATTTGCTACCACTAGATAAGCTTTACAGGAAGTACTCAGATCATTTTTCATACTGACCAGCATGATAGTCCATTACCAAAGTAAACATACCCAGAAATTAAAGAACAAAATCCTTGCTTCCACAATGGTGCAAACAAAGGGATAAAACTAAGCAACAAATTTCTACAAAAGAAGATGAACAAAACTCCACCATCCTGGCTCAGCACACATAGCATAGTGGTTACAGCACCAGCCACATATGAGGAAGCTGGCAGGTTCTAACCCAGCTGGGCCTGCTAAACAATGACAAATGCAACAAAAAATAGCCAGGCATTGTGGCGGGCGCCTGTAGTCCCAGCTACTTGGGAGGCTGAGGCAAGAATATTGCTTAAGCCCAAGAGTTTGAGGTTGCTGTGAGCTGTGATGTCACTGCACTCTACCCAGGGTGACATAGTCAGACTCCATCTGAAAAAACAAACAAACTCCACCTTTCCTATTAATTCTCTCAATAAATGTGAATGACAGCTTGGCACCCATAGCACAGTGTTTACGGTGTCGGCCACATACGCTGAGGCTGGAGGGTTCAAACCTGGCCTGGGCCAGCTAAACAGTAATGACAACTGCAACAAAAAATAGCCAGGCCAATACTAACACTCTTGAGAGGCTGAGGTGGGTAGATTGCCTGAGCTCACAGGTTCAAGACTAGCCTGAGCCAGAGTGAGATCTCATCTCTAAAAATAGCCAGATGTTGTGGCAGGCACCTATAGTCCCAGCTACTTAGGAGGCAGAGGCAAGAGAATCTCTTAAGCCCAAGAGTTTGAGGTTTCTGTGAGCTGTGACACCACAGCACTCTACCCAGGATGACAAAGTGAAACTCTGTCTCAAAAAAAAAATTTATTTTATTTATTTATTCATTTTTGGTGTTGGTTTGGAGCAACACCAAAAATGAATAAATAAATGGGATATGATCAAGCTAAAAAATTTCTGCACACCTAAAGTTACCACAACTAAAACAAACAAATAGATATTTGCATACTGGCTCGGCGCCTGTGGCTCAATCAGTTAAGGCACCAGCCATGTACACCTAAGGTGGTGGGTTCAAATCCCCAGCCCGGGCCCGCCAAACAACAATGATGGCTGCACCAAAAAATGGCTGGGCGTTGTGGCGGGTGCCTATGGTCCCAGCTACTTGGGAGGCAGAGGCAGGAGACTCGCTTGAGCCCAGGAGTTGGAGGTTGCTATGAGCTGTAATGCCATGGCACTCTACCCAGGGGGATAGCTTGAGGCTCCGTCTCAAAAAAAAAAATAAATAAATAAATAAAAAGATATTTGCATACTATGAATCTGACAAAGGGCTGATAACTAGAATTGACAAAGAACTCTAATTAATCAGCAAGAAAAAAAGCAAACAATCTTATTTATAAGTGGGCAAGAGGCTTGAAAAGAAACTTCACTGAAGATGACACATAAATAGCTAACAAACACATGAAAAAATGCTCATTGTCCCTAATCATCAGAACAATGCAAATCAAAACTGCTCTGAGGTATCACCTAACTCCACTGAGATTAGCTCACATCACAGAATCCCATATCTGCAGATGCTGGTATGATGTGGAGAGAAGGGAACACTTTTGCACTGCTGGTGGGATTACAAACTAATACAACTTCTATGGAAGGAAATATGGAGAATTCTCAAAGAACTAAAAGTGGACCTTCCATTTGATCCCACAATCCCATTACTAGTTATCTACCCAGAAGAACAATACCACAAGTACATTTGCACTAGAATGTTTATTGCAGCTCACTTCACAATTGCCAAGATGTGGAAGCAACCCAAGTGCCCATCAATCCATGAACTGATTAACAAACTATGGCATACATATACCACGGAGTACTATTCAGCCATAAGAAAAGATGGAGGCTTTACATCTTTTATGTTTACCTGGATGGAGTTGAAACACATTCTTCTTAGTAAAGTATCACAAGAATGGAAAAGCAAGTATCCAGTGTACTCAATACTGATATGAAACAAACATATAAACAACTACACACCTACAGAAAAGTAAAATACAGGTATATTCTAATGAGAGGAAAGGGAGAGGAGGGAAAAGGGAAAGGGGAGGAGAGAGAGCAATTGGTGAGATCTCACCTTATGACCACAATGTGAAGGTGTTCAGCACGCCCCTGGGTGAAAGGCTCAAATACAACTTGAACTTTACTTTAGAAATGATACCAAGGTAACCCAAACATCTGTACCCTCATATTAATCTGAACACCAACAAAAAAGATGTTCTTTAATGGCCATGGTAGACTCTGGTCCCCTAGGTGGAGAACTTGAGCACCAAGCTTTGGGACAGAAACTAGTTCCTAGGCATTTCTTGATCTCTACCACTGCCAGAGTCGGGGAAGGGCAGGGCACTTCTTGGCTTGGCCACCAGAGCCCTCCTGTCAGTAGGTGGCCCCAGGGGGGTGGAACCAAGCTGCAGGGCCGTTTCTGGGTCCTAGACCAGCGGTAGTCACTCACGATTCGAATGCCCCAGGTGGTGGGTGGGGCTCTGGACCTTCCAAATGAGTCCTTCACCTCTGCTCACAGGAGAGCGGTGGGGAGTGCAGCTGAGCAGGGCTGGCTTGGGAAGGCTTGCCCTCAGGCACCACAGAAACTGATTAGGCTGCTGGTTTTTTGCAGGGATCAAAGGTCTGCTCCCAGTTTCTGGGTGGAGCCCTGCCAGGAAGAGGCTAAAAAGGCCCTACCTAGCCAGAGTCTGTTTATGGAGGCAGGTCTTTCTGAAGTTCACAGACTACATGTGTAAGCCCTCAGCACACATCAGTCTTCTCCCTGGCCCTGCTCCACAGTTTTCCACAGCAACCACTGGCAGGCTGGATCCTTGGCCACCAAACGCCCCTGTGACTATGCTTCGGCAAGGAGGTTCCTCAGGGTCCCAGCCTGAGTTGAGAGTGTGTTCCTCCTTGTGAGCATGTCACAGCCAGGACCCACCCCATGCTCTCCCCCACTGGATCTGTCCATGTGGGCTCCCTTACCTCCCAAGACCAAGTAGATCAAGGTAGACCATGAGGGGAGAAGCATGCCTGAGCCCTGCGGCCCACGGGGTGTCTGAGCAAACTTGATGTCCCACTCTACAGGACATGCCTGAGCCCTGCGGCCCACGGGGTGTCTGAGCAAACTTGATGTCCCACTCTACAGGACGTGCCTAAGCCCTGCGGCCCACGGGGTGTCTGAGCAAACTTGATGTCCCACTCTACAGGACGTGCCTGAGCCCTGCGGCCCACGGGGTCTCTGAGCAGGTTCAATGTCCCACCCTTCAGGACGTGCCTGGCTCTGAGGGAGGTGCCAGGGCACGCAGCACCAGGGTTAGCTGCCTGGCCAGCATCACAGTCTGAGCACACCTTGGTCTGCTGCCCTTTCTTGTCAGGCCCTGACAAGAAAGGCCTGAGTCACACATTCTGTAGATGCCTTGGTAATGTGTATCAATTGTCTCCATCAGCAGTCTAGGGTCTGGGAGAGGAAGGATGGGTAAGAATCTGTGTGAGACTGCTAGTCTGGTCAAGAGGGTGTCTGCCCTAAATGTCTAGGCTCTGAAGTCATGGCAATCAGCCAGGACTTGCTAGACTATGAATCCAGCAATTTGGGCCAGCGTTGGGAAATGTCTGCATGGAGGCGAGCAGGGTAAAGCCAGAGTTGGAGGACACAGACGCACTGGGAGCCAAGGAGCAACATGCTGCCTGCTGTCCCAGCTGAGTCTGCAGGGGTGGGCAGTGCCCCAGGGAGGTTGGGAGATTTGTGCCCTGTCTACCAGCAGCTCTCAGCTCACAGGAGGCAGCAGCCTCTGGGCTCACGTGGTTGCAAAGTCTCTCCAGCAGCTCAGGGCCCTCTTGCTGTCAGAGGTGTGGGGGAGGAGAAGCAAACTGCTCCCCTACCCTTCTTGCTGAGCTGTAAGTCTCTCCAGGTCTATTAAGATTGTGGGGACCGGCTCAGCGCCTGTGGCTCAATCGGCTAAGGCGCCAGCCACGTACACCTAAGGTGGCGGGTTCAAATCCCCAGCCCGGGCCCACCAAACAACAATGATGGCTGCAACCAAAAAATGGCCAGGCGTTGTGGCGGGTGCCTGTGGTCCCAG
>CAUYQV010096979.1:0-30412 GCA_963574575.1 Galagoides demidoff
CACACACAATCTGAGACACTTCCATCAAACTGGTTAACATAGCCTTCATGTAACTTTCTTAGTTATTGTGTTAAAACGTTCATATTCTACTCATAGATAGATTCACTTGTACCCTTGTAAGATGAACCACAGAAGTGAACCCTTGAATCCCTCTCCCTCCACCCACTCCCCCCTCCCCATATCCTTAGGTTGTTATTAGGTTATAGCTTTCATATAAAAAGGTTTAATTTCATAATAGGGGTGTGTACATTGGACACTTTTTCTTCCATTCCTGTGATACTTTGCTAAGAAGAACATTTACAAACTTTGTTTTAACAAAACATTGACCCAAACATGCATAAGAGACTGGCATTAGAATATCCATATTAGACATGATAAAATGAAGACTCAGAAAAGTTACTGTGATCTATCCAAGACTGGCATTTTCCACTCCTAGCCCAGGGTTTTTCTGCTACAACACAATACCACCTCTCCATGACTCTGCTCCAGTAGCAATTTCAACAGAGGCCAGACAAGCATACCACAAAGGCTATAGATGCATGCGTAGGATACATAGGACGTGGGACCTAAGTTTGAACAGCTGATCTAACAGATCCATTCCATTCCGGAACCCTTCTGTCTGGGTTCAAATTCTACACTTTCTAGTTGTTTGACCTTAATGATTCTACATCTCAGTTGTTTTATCTGCAAAATGGAGACAGTAACAGTACCTACTAAGGAAGATTAGTGTGGAGATTAAATGGGTTAAAGAATTTAAAAAACATAAAACCCATAAAGTAATAGTGCCTTCTAAAGGTACTACTCTAAGAGTTGTACTTACATTATGCCATAGTATAATATACAGACAGCACCTACTATAATGGTACACTAGTCTAATCTAAGTATTCAATAAATATTAGCAATTACCATACCATACTAAGATGTAAGGTAAACCATATACACTTTTGAAACTCTCAGAAGGTTTGTATTTTTTTTCTTTATACTGTGTCTCAAATTAAAAAAAATTTTGAATTACAGAAATCAGAAACTTCATTTTCGTGTCTGTTCTGTTACAAATAGTAGTGTGTCCTATTGTATTAGGATCATGGCTGAGAAGACATGAAAAGCTCTCTACACATGGAGAAATGATGACCCCCAATGGCTGAACACAGGTATTTGCACCACCCACCCTCTCCACTTCACAAGGGGCACACCACCGCCATCCTGGCCCTGCTGTTGCACTGCTCAGACACTTGCATGCTGCTGTTCTCAGTCTCTCAGTGTTGACAGGTATTAGAAGTATGTTGTATTTGCTCAATAGATATTAAAGATAACCTGGAGGTGTGTAGAAAATATGGGTAAAAGAAATTTTAGGAGTTGACAGTGATCAAAGAATCAGGAGAGATTTCAGTTGCATGGCCATGACACTGGGCAGAATAGTGAGAAGGGGCTTGAAGCAAGTATATTTTTCCAAGATCATCTGACTATTGGGAAGAGTATTAACATGTATGGAATCATTCTAGAAAGCAGATAGGCCACAGTTGTGCTAAGTCCATACTATATTTGAGACGCACCTCCAAGCTTGCTGTTGGTCCTTTACAAAGGTCCCCTCAAGTATAGAAGTTTTGGTGGAATATCAGAGAATAGCCCAAATTATCTGGAAAGGCTATTCAAATACTTCTCCTTTCTCTAATTCCATGTCAATGTGAGGCTGCATTTTCTTCACATGCTTCGATAAAAGCAACATATAAAACGGGCTGAATGCAGAAGCAGATACGTATCTGTGCCTTCTATTAAGCCAAATTCTAAAGAAATTTGCAAAGATATAAAACAATACCACTGTTTTTGCTAAACTGATCCTTTTTTTCGAGACAGAGTCTCACTTTGTCTCCCTCAGTAGAGTGTCATGGAATCATAGCTCATAGCAACCTTAAACTTTTGGGCTCAAGTAATTGAGCCTAATTCTCTTGCCTCGGCCTCCCAAGTAACTGGAACTATAGACACCTGCCACAACGCCCGGCTATTTTTAGAGATGGGGGGGTCTCACTCTTGATCGGGCTGGTCTTGAACCTGTGAGTGCAGGCAATCCACCTGCCTTGTGCTAGGATTACATATGTGAGTCACCGTACCTGGCCTCTGCTAAATTGATTTTTTAAATGTTTATTCTTCATAAAAATAATTGGGATAATATGTCATAGGTTTATTGCTGTTACTTTAAAATGACTTAGTAAGTAGTAAGATGGTAAAGGAGTCTCCCTTCCACTAAAAAATTTGAGAACCACTCTAACTTCGTAACTACTCTGGGAAGTAGAACTGGTTTAACCTACTTCTTAGAGACAAATATACAGACTTTGTAAAGATAGTAACTGGCCTCAGATTCCCAGAGCACTGTGAGTCACTACATATAAGAAGCCCCTGGAAGCTTTTAAAAACACTCATTAGGTAGTCTAGGATTGGGGGGGGGGGCAGACATTTCTTTTTAATGTTGCAGGAGAGTCTCACGTGTAGACCGAGTTAAGGAACTACTGTCCATTGGGTTATAAATCTCCAAAACACCAACCTGATGAGTAAGTCTACCAAATATGCTTTATTTTATATTTAGACCATAGCATTGTAGGTTCTGAATTCACACAAAGATCACTCAAAGTTAAAAAAAAATTCTATTGGATTTCATTTTACTTACAGGATTTTTGCTTTGCCACTCAACAGGACAGTTGTAATCTTGCATGATCCAGGGATGGTTCAATAGATTTTTCACAGAAATCCGTTTCTTTGGGTCCACCTAGTGGCCATTAAGAAGTAGCTAGAGATTAACATTTCAAATAGAGAACACAGAACACCTTTCCTCATGAGAACTCAAAACGCATCAGAACAGATGTAAACTTTATCATGAAAAAATGTTGTCAAAGACCTTAAAATGGCCTTGGAATAAATTCTTCAAAAAAGGCAATAGAAGCAAGAAAACTATAGCAACCACCATAGGCTTAGAAGACAAATGTTTAACAAACATGAACTTCATTGGTATGGACATTATTCATGAAGTGCAGTCAATCTATTGTATGATGTAATAGTCTCTTGCTGGAAAACCTATTCAAGGGAAATATTCACCAATTTAATATTCAAGCAGCCACAATGCAGGGTATTCATACTGAATATGCAATCTCTACCTCCGATGAGCTCACAATCATATAGAACAAGTTGAAAAGCACACCTTTCCTTTCCATTTGTAATTTTCAAATGTGGAGAGAAAAATTAATCAACAAAGATTAAATTTGGGGGAGTCTAGAAGAAAGAGTAAGGCATTTTCAATCTCATTATGGAGATTTGGTGGCCTGCCCCTACTTAAACAAGGTGGGTGAGCCTGAGGTAAATTTTGAATAATAGGTGGAGATGACTTAATAGATGGAAAAACTGGAAGATATTCTGAATACATAATAAAAAAAATATTGCACTAATAAGGTACTTATATTTTCAAAGCATTTCCTATCAGTCTCGTTTTATCCTCATAACACTACATAGAAGTGAGGCTCCCATTTTATAAATGAGAACCAGTTTAGGTGATATACCTACTGATCAGTAGTGGGGATACCCAGACTTCAGCACTCCTATTTTTCACCCTCAGAGGCTCATCCCAAAATCAGTGGTTCTAAGACTAGCAGCATCAGCATTATTTGGGAACTTGTAGCAATGCAGATTTAGTTATACCCCAGATCTACTGAATCAGACACTCTGAGGGTGGGGCTCAGCCCCATTGCGTAATTCTGATCCATTAAAGATTAAGAACCATTGCACTAGGATCACAGGGCTGGTTAAATTGTACAGCAATTCATTCAAACATTTACTTGGTATCTGCTACATAAGTAATGTGCAAGAGTGGGAACAAGAAAATAAGAGTAGAGTAAGAGCTATTAGAGAAAGCAGACAACACTCAAGAAAAAGAAAAACAATACCAGCAACGACAAACGGTAGATGTCTTAAAAAATGTCTATACAACATAATTAAGGATCTAGAAGATGGTAGATATGAGGAATGAAATTATTCCAAGCTAACAGATCATGGTAACTGTAGTAGCACATTAGATACCTTAAAAGCTAAATCAAACAATTCCATAGACCTTTACTATTTTAAAATAAATAAGAAAGTTTACCTGCAGCATTTGTTGAAGGAGCAGAATGCTACTGGGAGAAAGCCACTTGGGAACATCATATTTTCCTCTCTATAAAAAAACAGAACATTTAAGTGATTTGGTTACAAGCCCTTACAGAGATTTCTAAGGTAATAACACACTGGAGGTTTACTTCCAAGCATAAAGACTTCACCCAACTATAAGACTTGCTAAACATTATAATAATAAGAAATCCATTTCTTGCCTTACAGAACAAAATCCAGTACATTAAATACTACTGTCACCTCTAAATTCTCCACATATCAGGGAGGGGTTAAAGTACAGAAAATTTAACGTGGAAAACATAAATGTTACAGGTCTTTGTAATCTACAGTATCCCTAAAGTCACCATGCATAGGTAAAATGGGAAAGTACAGCTAAATGTACCCTTTTTTTTTTTTGAGACAGAAGCTATGTTGCCCTGGGTAGAGTACTGTGGCGTTACAGCTCACAGCAAACTCTAACTCTTGGGCTTAAGTGATTCTCTTGCTTCAGCCTCCCTAGTAGCTGGGACTAGAGGCACCCACCACAACACTCAGCTATTTTTTGGTTGTAGTTATCATTGTTGTCTGACAGGCCTGGGCTGGATTCAAACCCACCAACTCTGGTGTATGTGGCTGGTGCCCTAGCTGCTGACCTACAGGCACTGAGCCGCTAAATGTACCTTTATTTCCAAAATAGTTATTATAAAATTTCACAAAGAAGTGGCTAACATATACAGAATATTTTTTTAATATTTTGTAAAAATTTTTTATAAAATTTTGTATTGACTATTTTTTTTTAATTCTTTTTTTTACAGTTTTTTTTTGGCTGGGGCTGGTTTGAACCCACCACCTCTGGCATATGGGGCCGGCGCCCTACTCCTTTGAGCCACAAGCATTGCCCTATATTGACTATTTTGTAAGTAAAGGTAGCTACAGGCTCAGCACTTATAGCTCAGCAACTAGGGCACCAGTCACATACATCAGAGGTGGGGGGTTCGAATCCAGCCCAGGCCTGCCAAACAATAATGACAACTATAACCAAAAAATAGCCAGGGGTTGTGGCCAGTGCCTGTAGTCCCAGCTACTTGGCAGGCTGAGGCAAGAGAATCACTTAAGTCCAAGAGTTAGAGGTTGCTGTGAGCCGTGATGCCACAGCACTCAACCGAGGGCGACATAACAAGACTCTGTCTCAAAAAAAAAGGTAGCTACAAGTCTCCATTTTCCCTGTGTATGGTAACTTCAGGGGCATCTGTTGGGAAACCATATATAACATGACTAAACAAGCAGCAAGTATAATTTGTAGTTAATTTTTGCATTGCTGAAGCAAATTTTAGTTCATAATCTCAATGTAATTATCAAATGACAAAATGAAGCAGCAGAAAAGCATATTTGGTGGCAGGGCATAGACTTGGGTTAAACACAGGTTGCATCCACAGAACACAATTAACAATCACTAAAGGAAAGGACCAAAGTCACTTTCTAAGGCAAGTACCTTTCGGGAATAGAAGATACTCAGGAGACAAACGTTTATAATATAATATACTCAGAAATTATGATCACTAAGTGTCAACCAAAGATAAGACCAGGGACTTGCTCAACACTACCAGGTGATGGAATACCTCTTTTTAGGATGTGCCACACCTCCCCTCTTTCTCAATTCAGAGGAAACAATATAACAATTTCTCACAGTAAGATCACTTTGTTCAGAGATGCTCAGATATCACACTGATTATCTGAGCAAAACTGATTGAGCTATAATTAAAAGTACAGAGTGTCCCATGGGCGGCACCTGTGGCTCAAAGGAGTAGGTAGCTGGCCCCATATACCAGAGGTGGCAGGTTCAAACCCAGCCCCGGCCAAAAACTGCAAAAAAAGAAAAAAGTACAGGGCGTCCCAAAGGTAAGCATACATCCATAGGAAAATGGGAAATTCTAGCTAAAAATACCTTTATTTACAAAATATTCATTATAAGATTTTCCAAAACATTTCTCTATGTGTTGATATATAAATATAAAATATATGAAATATAGCCTCCTTTTGGCTAGAGACATCACCTTCCGGTAATTCACCAAACTGATGAACATAAAAGGAAAAAGGAGAGGCATCTGATACATGTTCTTCAGAAACACACAGATGTAAATCTACAAGAAAGATGATATTATAGACATCAAGGGAATGGGTACTTTTCAAAAAGGCGTAACAGAAAATGCTACCATGGCAAAACTGGAAGAGTCTATAATGTTGTAAACAAACAAGTTAAGGGCAAGAGGATTAACGTTGCCAAGAGGATTAACGTTCCTATGGAGCATATTAAGCACTCTAAGAGTCATGAAGAAATCCATGAAGAAAAATGATTAGAAAAGGGAGGATGACAAAGAGAAAGGTACCTGGGTTCAACTGAAGCTGGCACTATCCAGAGAGGCGTACTCTGTGAGAACCAACGGAAAGGAGCCTGAACTGCTGGAACCTATTCCCTACGAATTCATGGCATAACAGGCATACCATTTAGCACATGTGAGAACGAGTGAAAAGGTGCTGGAACCTATTCCTTGGGAATTCATGGCACAACATAGTGCACTTTGTAAAGCCAATGGAAAAGACCCTGAGCTACTGGAACCTATTCCCTATAAATTCATGGCATAATATGTATAAAAAGTAAAAGATTATTATAAAAATGTAAAATATACATATATAATATAAAACAAAATAGGAGGCTCGGCGCCTGTAGCTTAAGCAGCTAAGGCACAAGCCACATACACAGAGCTGGCGGGTTCGAATCTAGCCTAGGCCTGCCAAACAACATTGACAACTACAACCCAAAAATTAGCCAGGCGTATTGTGGCGGGCACCTGTAGTCCCAGCTACTTGAATCGCTTAAGCCCAGGAGTTGGAGGTTGCTGTGAGCTGTGATACCACAGCACTCTACCCAGGGCGACAGCTCTGTCTCAAAAAAAAAAAAAAAAAAAAATAGGAGTTTGTCGATTCCCTATGTATGGCAACCTTTGGAACACCCTGTATATACCAAAATTAATTCCACTCAGATTAAATGCAAATACAAAACCATAATAGTACTTAAAGAAAGCATGAATGATTATTTTTAGAATCACTCTAGACATGATAGCAAAGCCAAAAACTATAAAGACTATACATGACAAAATAAAAATTTGACATTTCAGTACAACAAAACACTGACAAAGGTAACAAATGAGAAAAAACCTTTTTACCTAAATGACAAAAGATTAATATACTTAATCACATATATAGCTCTCACAAATCATGAAAATGTCACCACCACCACCAGACCTGTTCTTCCTATATTTCTCCTCTTCTCAGTAAATGATAACAGTTTCTAACAGTTGTGCAGACCCAAATCCTTGAAGTCATCTTAAACTACTCTTTCTCTCACACACTCTATCCAATTCAGCAATATCTTTTGGCTTTATATTCAAAATATATGTAGATTCACTTGTCACTGCTTCCACCACCACAACCCTATCTAAGCCACTAGCATCGCTCATCTGGCATATTGCAATAGGATCCCACTAACTGGTCTTTCAGATTCTACCACTGTCCCCCAAACTCTAGTCTCCACTCACTACCATTAATGTTCTTCTAAAACACTGAGTCAAGTTATGTCACCTTACTCTAAACTTTCCAGTGGCTCCCATCTTGTTCAGAATGAAATCCATATTCCTCACCTTGGCTCTAAGGCTCTGTATGGTCTGCATACCCACCCCACTCCTTGCTGCCTCTCACACTCACCTCCAAACTCTCCCCCTCACCTGCCAAACTACAGTCTTGCCTTAGGCAGGGCCTTTGCTCTCATTGTTCCCCTGCCTATAGTGCTTTCCCCAGATACTAGCAGAGCTTCTGCATTGTCTTCTGTAGGTCTCCATTTAAAGACCTGTGATATCAGCGATGGCTCCCCTGACCACCTTTATAACACAGAACATTCTCTGCCTCCCTTCCATGCCTACCTATCTTTATTATCCTTATCATCACTTTTCATATTATATTTTATTTATTTACTTTTTTGCCTCACTACATTGGAATATAAACTCCTTAGTCAAAAGAATTTTGCCTATTTTTTTTTTTTACCTAGAACAGTGTTTGACCTACTATATAAAAGATACTCAATATTTGTTGAATAAAGGAATGAGATAAAAAGCATACATTCCAAAAGAAAATAGATAAGGAATATTCACAAGTATTAATAATTCCCCAAAAAGAATGTCTAAATGGCCAGTAAACAAGGAAATATGTTCAACTAATCTAGCAATAAAAATCTGTCTATCAAACTGAAAAACTTAAAAAAAATTCATCCAACATTAGTAAGAATTCAGGGACAAGTCTGCTATGTATACAACTACAGAGTATAAGCTTTTCTGAAAATTTGGAAATATGTATAAAAAGCATTTAAAATTGCCTTTCTTTGATCTTGTAACTTCACTTCTTGTAATTTATCCTAAGCAAATAATTTGGTATACAAAAATTTATGAGTGGTAACACTCATTACAGAATTGTTAGTGATATAATTGGAAACTAAAGAACTAGCATATGGCAAACTCGTGAGGGGCTGAAAACTAATGAAAGAAGACAAAATGCACAGAATAAAGATTCTGGGTGAGAAATTAAAGTCCAAGGGAGACAAGGTACAAAAAAAAAACCCCAACCAATCATAACTGAATGAAGCTAGAAGGCTGGGTTGTGGCGAAGCCATTGACTAATACCAGCAGTGGGGTTCCCTGTTCTTATGAACTATCTAGGATATAATTCTTAGAGAAATCAGTCCAGGTTAAGGGTAAGGGGAGAACCAAACAGGTATGAGTCATTTACAGTCCCAAGATGACCCAGCAGGTTGAATTTTTATTATGTTAAATAAGTTATCAAAGACCCAAAGAACCACTGTCAACCAAAGAACTTAAAAGGGGATCAATGTCAAAACTCAGCCTCTCTGACAGACTGACCCTGCAAGTGTTTGCTAGAAAGGACAGTAGCTTTCATTTTATAAAGGGCATTTAACATTATTAAATTTTTCATTCCCTTTATCTAAAGCAGTAAATGTTACCTAGAGAACCTATTCTTATTGATATCTTGCCAGGAGGTGTAATACTTGTCAGAGTCAGAAATTCACAAAGTTTGGTTGGGGATTATAGGAATGAAGCCTCTAATTCATGTCTCCTTGCTGTCTGTCCCTCATCTATAGCCAGTAGAACCCCAACCTGAAGGCTGGGTGCTGCCTTAGTTCCACACTTGTCCCTAAGAAGAAACTTTAGGTGCTCTGGCAGTAAGGCACAGTTGCTGCATGACTGGCCCTGATCTAGTGGCCCCATTCCCCTACCTGAGCTCTTCCTTATTCCCAAGACCAAGGTATCTCATGATTCTAATCCTGGGGACCTAACTTGTTCTTCCTGGTCTATTAAACAATTCAGCTTGCTCTTCCTGGGGTCCCTTAAAGAATGAGAGATCAGCCTGGGACAAAAATCCCACCTGCTGTTTAAATGGTCATGCAGGACTTGCTTGAGACTTTGATGATCACAACCTGCTCCCAAAGTGTCCTCTGTCATGCTTCACTCACTGGTCAGGACCTTCATGTACTCTGAGTGGTCTTCCCTCATGCTGATTGTTTATAAGGCCATTTGTTGCTTACTTTGTAGACATCCTCTCTACTGGGTTAAATAGTATTCCCCCAACTCTGAGAGAATAAACTTCTATTGTTTTAACCCACAATTTTGTAGTACTTTGTTACAGCAACACTACAAACTCATACATCATCTATAAGGGCTTAGCTTCCTCACATTGCCTCTCTCCCATCAGCCTCTGTCCGCCCATGGACAAGCCTGGTTCCAGGTTCCAGCCTTTTCTACTCTGCTCCAACACTTACAGATAATAGGCTCATAACCAGACCTATCATAATAAAAGAGACAATCTGCCTTTAAGTTCAGAAACTACTACTGGCTGTGGACTCCCAAAATGAAGTAATATTACCTAAAAGTAGGAGTACTTCACAGAAACCAAATATAAAAACAAATAATCAGACCAAAGTACTGAATAAAGAGAGTTTCACTGGATTAATTTGAAGTTCCTATTTGCCTCTTTACTATCCCTTTTTACCATGTCATTTTGAATTCATCTTTTAATAGATCCCCTGTGCTTTGCTATAAGCTAGCACCCTGAAAGCAGTCCTACCCAGAAAGAGGCTAACTAGTGAATGAGAAGTGTGGTGTCTGGCATATTGGAAACGGCAACAGATTGGAGTCATACATTATGTCTGAATCTCAGTTCTACCTTTTACCGGCTCCATGAACTTGCACAGGTTATTTTATCTCTCTGACTCTGTTTCCTGAGAGAGTAAACTCTGAAAACAGATCACACAGGTTCAAATCCAGGATCTATCACTTACTGTGTGACCTTAGATGAACTGTCTAACTTTGCTGAGACTCAGTTTCTTCATCTATAAAAAGTATAATAATAGTACCTTGTGCAGAGAATTTTTGCTAGGATTCAATGATTTAATATACATAAAGCATTTAGCACAGTGCCAGAGACACAGTAAAAACTGGATAAATGTATTCTGTAGAGTATTATCCAAAAGCAAGTCACAAAACTATGATGCATTTCTATGTCCTGACACTCCCAGCTTCATGCTCTGCACTGAAATACTAGCAGAAAGAGGGTCCAGAGCTGAGTTTGCCACCAGGCTCAACCCAACCTCTCTTATTCATAAACAGTACTTTAAAATGCACAGAACACTTACACAAGTATTTCACTCTGTGCAGCAGGCAGCAATTATTAACCACATTACACAAATGAAGAAATCAAGTCTCAGCCACGGAGATTAAGCACTTGCTTAATATTATAAGGCACTGGTTCTCAAGTGGGGATGATTTGTCCTGCAGTAGACATCTGGCCATGCCTGGAGACATTTTTGATAGTCACAACTTGGGGGCTACAACTAGCATTAGGTAAGAAGACATGGATGTTGCTAAACATCCTACAACGCACAGGACAGCTCAAGGAAATTATCTGGACCAAAACGTCAATAATGCTGAGGTTGAAAAACATTGTTACAGATCAAAAAAGGGCCAGAGATGGGACCAGAAGAGAGATATAGTACTTTTTCTATTGTTCTATGAATGCCAGAAGGCCCAAGGAAGCTTCAAACTAGAGAAAAAAGGCTACATATTTAAATACTAAAATATATATCCAAAGGTCAAGTAGAAAAGACCTCAAAAGGAACAATTCTACTGGGGAAGAAAATTTCCACAAAAGGCTCGGTGTCAACCAGGGCTGAGCCACCTTAGCCCTTGTTTTTGTTCATTCTTTAAAGAATTCTTATTTGAGGGACAAATACCTTGCAAATGAAAGCAAGAAAGAGGTAACAGTAGGAGAAATGCAAGTGTGTATGTGGGGTGGGGGAGAATTTATGAACTAAGCAAGATTATTCTAGGAGCTCTAGTGACTTGAAATTGTTCATTTTTCACATGGTTCTAAGAAAGGAAAGCGATCTCTCCAACACATAATCATAGTAGTGTAGTCAACTCTATAATTCCAAAAATATAATCTCATAAAGAGACAACTTGCTCATTTTCTTTAAAATTATAATTGTTAGCAAGCAATTTTACTTTCAAGCTACTCGACTTTCATTTACTACATTATTTATATTTCCCTAATATTTGTATACCTGAACTGGAGCACAATCATGCTTGCCTTTGAGTGTGGTGATGGCAAATGAATATAGGTAACATTAATAAGATTAACACTCAATCTATTAGTAATCATGCTGGAAATTGCAGTTGAGCATTTTGGTTAAAATAGTCAACAAATGCAAAAGCTAAACAAAGTCTGCCTCTTAAACAAGAGCTACATGCAGTGTGTCAAATACTGCTGGGTTTTTCAATAAAACCAAGAACTGAGGGAAATGTTATTCCCATGTGAGGAATTTTAGAACATTCTAGGGAAAGATACATACTGCATGCAAGTGATACGACACCTTAATTAGATTCAACCAGCAGACTGTATTACACTGCGACTCGGAACAATAGTTCTGAGCCAAGATTACAATAAATTTCAAAATCTATAATGTGTGAAATTAAATTCCACAATAATGCATAAAAGTCCTAATTTGAATCAATTTTCAACTTGCAAATACACGAAAAACTAAAAATGAAATTCAGAGTAGGAGAAACAAAGAATATACAGCATTAATAAATAATATTAATTAGGAAGGCCAAATCTCTCCTGAACAAGAATTAGACATTTCCTATCATATTCATTTCACTGCAAAGATATTTGATTTTCCAAAAACATCTGAACTTGGACCTAATATCTACTACTAGGACATACCAGTTTTGTATTATTTTAAGGTAAGCTCTCTCCCTCAAGATTAATCTAGGATCCACTAGTGCACTCAAATAAGTAAAATAAAAGTAGAAAACACTGAAGTCTGTATGTTGGTGCATTTACCTTTTATTGCTGAAACAATATATTAATAACTAATAGCATTAATCCCATGGCTACCATATGAATGTTAACTTGTAGGAACAACAAATGAAGACAAATAAACATAGAAGTATATGGTCAAGATAGGTAAAAGTAAAGCAATGTTTATGGTTAGGTCAATAAACTAGGAACATCGTGGATATAATATAGTTCAATATCAGTAGGTGTTAATAGTCATTTATTTTATCTTTGTGAATAAGACTACAAAATGGATATAATATAGTTCAATATCAGTAGGTGTTAATAGTTACTTATTTTATCTTTGTGAATAAGACTACAAAATCTTGATAAAAATGTATCTGATACACACTAAAAACCAATACAAAGAAAACTTAAGAGTGATTTTGTTCAGTTTTTTAATCAACAACTTAGATTAGAGATCTTTAAGAAACATGCAAGTCAGCACAATGCTGGCAGGGACAGCTATTATTAATCAGTGCAGAAATCAAGATCTAAGTAACAGAAGAGAATGCTAGGTTGAAACAAGAAAAATTATGAATAAATAGAAGTCAAAGAACTTATAGCTACTCCAGAGCCAGAATGGGTCTTGGAAAAACTGATTTCTGTAATGCTTTTACCCTGCTGATACAGGAAACAAGAACCATTAAGTGCCTTCCTAAGGTAAGACCTAAAAAGTGCAAAGCTGATACACAATACATACTATGAATTAGAAAAACTAACCTGTATGTAGCCTTGGTAAATCTAAATCAATGGGATGTCTGGAAACATACCCAAGTTAATGGGCCCAAAAGAAGTTTAAATGATTTTTCCTCTAGGCATCTACAGGTTCTGAGTTTGATTATGTGGGTTCTAATTTCAGCTATGGAGCAAGATGTGATAGCTCACCTATATAATCCCTGCAGCCTCGGAGGCAGAGGTGGGAGGATCACTTGAGGCTGCAGTGAGCTAAAATCACACCATTGCACTCTAGCTTGGGCAACAATGAGACTCCGTCTTAAAAACAGGCAGTGCCTGTGGCTCAAAGGAGTAGGGCACTGGCCCCATATGCTGGAGGAGGCGGGTTCAAACCCAGCCCCGGCCAAAAACTGCAAAAAAAAAAAAAAAAATTCAGTTCTGCTCTTTACTAGCTATAGGCCTCTGAGTAAGTTATTTAAGGTCTCTGCCACTTAATATCCTCCTCTGTTAAGACACAGACAAAAATAATATTCCCCTCATTAAAAGCAGGGCCTGCCTGGCAAATAACAAAAGCTGGTGAATATTAAGTATTACTTTTGTTACCAAAAAAAGGAGTATATGCATGCCAGAAAATGTTTTGTTTTTTCTGAGCGACTATGTACAAGGGCTGCAAACACATGCAACATAATACTTCAGAATGCTCTATCTCCTTGGGGAGAGGGGGTGAAAAAAAGGAAAAAAATAATCAATAAAAAGATTGATGCCGGGGTGGTGCCTGTGGCTCAGTGAGTAAGGTGTCAGCCCCATAAACTGAGGGTGGTGAGTTCAAACCCAGCCCCAGCCAAACTGCAACAATAAAAAAAAAATAAAGTTAAAAAAAAAAAAAAAGACTGATGCCAATATTCTTGACATAAGGGATTTTAGCACACCTCAAACATATAGCTCTATTTCTATATACCTATAGAAACTCAGATCTGACCTCAATAAAGTACCTCTCCCACTTCAGGGGTTCAAAACTCACTGAAAACTTTGTCATTTTACTTTTTAAAAAATCAATACTGGCTCAGCACCTGTAGCTCAAGCAGCTAATGCACCAGCCACATACACCAGAGCTAGCGGGTTTGAAACCAGCCCAGGCCTGCCAAACAACCATGACAACTACAGCCAAAAAATGGCCGGGCATTGTGGCAGGTGCCTGTAGTCCAAGCTACTTGGGAGGCTGAGGCAAGAGAATCACTTAATCCCAAGACTTGGAGGTTGCTGTGAGCTGTGATGCCATGGCACTCTACCCAGGGGAACAGCTTGAGGCTCTATTTCAAAAAAAAAAAAAGATCAATACTAGCAAATCAAATTCAACAGAATATTAAAAGGCCTGTATACCATGACCAAGTGGGACGTATCCCTGGAATGCAAAGATGGCTCAACATACTAAAATCAATCAGCATAACACACTACATTCACAAATGAAGGAAATATCACATGATCATCTAAGTTGATATAGAAAATGCATTTGACAAAATTCAACATCTTTTCATGATAAAAACACTTAAACTAGACAGGAAAACTATCTCAACATAGTAAAAACGATACATGAAAAACTTACAGTTAACATCATATGCAATGGTGAAAGAATGAAAGCTTTTCTTCTAAGATCAAGAACAAAACAAGGATTTCCACTTTAACCACTTCTACTAAACATAGTAATGGGAGTCCTTGCCAGAGCAATTAGGCAAATAAAAAGCAAAATTTTTATATGATTCTAAATTTAAGAGAGATAAAAGAACATTGAATGAAAAATGTGTCTTCTATTTTTCTTCCCAGTTTTCTTCCCCAGAGAATAACAATAATACCAACCTACTACCTCCTTCTATATGTTTGCAAAAAATATCAACATGTCCAACTCCTTTAAGTTTTACAGAAATGACAATACCTTAGATACCCTTTTCTACATCTTGATTTTTCATTTAACAATATGTCTTGGATATCATTATCAGTATTTTATTTATTTTTTTACTTTTTTGAGACAGAGCCTCAAAAGCTGTCACCCTGGGTAGAGTGCCGTGACATCACAGCAACCTCCAACTCCTGGGCTCAAGCAATTCTCCTGCCTCCATCTCCCAAGTAGCTGGTATTACAGGTGTCCGCTGCAATGTCTGGCTATTTTTTGGTTGCAGACATCATTGTTGTTTGGTGTGTCCAGGCTGGATTCAAACCCACCAGCTCAGGTGCACTTGGCTGGCACCTCAGCCGCTTGAGCCACAGGCACCAAGCCATTATCAGTATTTTAAAAGCTTCCTCATTTTTATGGCTGTAGAGTATTCTAGAATAAAGATGAATATAATTCAACAATGTTTTCCAAAAGAAAAATAAAGCTCTAATAAGACTCTTAGTCACACAAAGAACTAAGAAATAAAAAGGTTAAGTAGTAAACACCATTGTGTTACTATGCTGAGAATACAGATCCTTGGAGGGGGTTTGAACCTCACACAAGCCAAAATAACACCCAACACTGGGTGTCCCTGGCTCATTCATTTACCATGATCAACACTACAGACATGCTACCAAACCAACTCTTTTTAAAAATGAAATAGACTTTATTCCATCAAATTATGGATCCACAGCTTAGTCTATTGCTAGGTTGGTGGGCATTTAGGTTGTTTCCACATTTTGGTAATTATAAATTGAGTTACAATAAACAGTCTACTGCAAATGTCCTTACGATAAAAGGATTTTTTTTTTTTTTTTTTTAGACAGAGTCTCACTTTGTTGCCCTCGGTAGAGTGCTATTTCATCACAGCTCATAGCAACCTCCAGCTCTTGGGCTTAGGAGATTCTCTTGCCTCAGCCTCCTGAGTAGCCAGGACTATAGGCGCCCATCACAACGCCCAGCTATTTTTTTTATCGTTGCAGTTTGGCTGGGGCTGGGTTTGAACCCGCCATCCTCGGTATATGGGGCTGGCACCCTACTCACTGAGCCACAGGCGCCACCCTAAAAGGATTTTTTTTCTTCTGGGTAGATGCCTAGTAATGGGATTTGCAGGATCAAATGGGAGGTCTAATTTGAGTTCTTTGAGGATTCTCTATATTTGCTTCCAAAAGTATTGTATTAGTTTGCAGTCCAAGCTGTAGTATATGTATACCACGGAATACTATTCAGCCATTAAAAAAGATGGCAACTTTGTATCTTTTGTGTTAACCTGGATGAAGTTGGAGCACATTCTACTCAGTAAAGTATAAGAATGGAGAAGCAGGGGGGAGGGAGAGGTGAGGGGAGGGAGGGTGATTGGAGGGATCACCTCTATGGTTTATCTTACAAGGATACAAGTGAATCTTTCTAAAAGTAGAATATAGATGTCTTGACATAACAACTAAGAAAATGACATGAAGGCTATGTTAATCAGTTTGATGAAAATATCTCAAATTGTATATCAAAATACCACACTGTACCCCATGATTGCATTGTTGCACACAGCTATGATTTAATTAAAAAAAAAAAAAGCAAACAAACAAAAAAAAGAATGGAGAAGCAAGAATCCAATGTACCCAATTCTAATATTAAGGCAGTAGATAAGCTAATACAAGGGGTGGGGTAGGGGAATGAGGAAGTGGAGAGGGGAGGAAAGAGGGATATGGGGAGGCCACCATGTATGACACACATCTTGGGGGTGGGACACAACTATAAGATGGACTTTATCTAACAAATGCAATCAGTGTAACCTAATTCTTTGTACCTTCAGTGAATCCCAAACAATAAAAAAAGAATAAAATAATAAAACTTCACAGTGCCAAAAAAGAGAAAAAATTAAAAAATAAAAATAAATAAAATTGTTGTGGTAATTTAGGAAAAAAAAAAATTATGGATCCATTAGCTTTCCAAACATTCCATTTAAAAAATGCACAGGGGAAAAAACAATCAAGCATAATCAGGCAAATTAAGGAGAAAAATAGAATAATAAGAGGAGGCTAATACTACCATTAAATAAATTACATCATAACAGTATAGTAATTAAAACAAGTAGGTATAAGACAAGAATGGACAAAAAGATAAATACGATAAAGCGCCCAGACCAAGAAACATATAAATATAGGAGTTTAGTATATAATAAAATCATCATTTCAAATAATTGGGAAAATGATGAATTACTGAATAAATAGTACTGGGACAACCAGCCAACCAGCTGATAAAAATTAATACTAGATCCCTAGAGACTATCACAGATCAGAAGAGAATAAAGAGACATGATGACTAAATGTAAATTCTGGAAAAGAAAACACATTAGCCAGGCACAGAGCTCACACCTGGACTCTGAGCACTTAGGAAGCCAAGGTGGGTGGATTCCCTGAGTTCACAGGTTCGAGACCAGCCTAAGCCAGAGCAAGACCTCGTCTCTAAAACTAGCCAGGTGTTGTGGCAGGCACCTGAAGTCCCAGCTACTTGGGAGGCTGAGGCAAGAGAATTCCTTAAGCCCAAAAGTTTGAGGTTGCTGTGAGCTCTGATGTCACAGCACTCTACCAAGGGCGACACAGTGAGACTCTGTCTCAAAAAAAACATTAAGGGAAAATAGACATTAGTGAAATTCAAATAAAATACCAATGTACCTGTGTTAATCCCTTAGTTGTGACAAACGTATCATAGTAAGATGTTAACAGTGGGGAAAACTGAGAGGTAAGTGGAAACGCTCCTGTTTTTTCAACTTTTCTAAAATCTAAACCGGTTTTAAAATAAAAAGTTCATTTAAAAGAAAAATGCTGGGTTCCTACTACTTCTTGTACCAAAATTTATTCTTGGTTGGTCAAATAAATCATATTAAAATATGTAAAGGTACTAAAACAACTTAACTATATAGATTACAACACACAGGACAAAGTGTTAACATCCTCAGGATGCTCTACAGCATAATTAGTAATATAGGCTCTGAATCCAGACTACCAGAGTTCATATCCCAATTCTGCCAATAACTAGTTGGATAATCTTAGGCAAATTACTTTTTCTCTTTCTGCTTTATTTTCTTCATCTTTAAAATGGGGATGATAGCAATACATACCTCATTAAACTATCATGAGGATTAAATGAACAAATCTAGGTAGAGTGCATATAGCAACACTTGGCACATGGTAAACAATAGCAATTATTATTATTACTTAATGTAGAAGCTTTCTCAAAATTTAATAAGAAAAATATCAATGACTTTAGAGAAAAACAGTACCATAAACGGACACAGGCATAAGGAAAAAAAGAATACATATAAACATATAAAATAATTTCAAACTCAAATTATTAAAAACACATAAATTAAAACATCAGATACCATTTTTCACCCATTCAATTGGCCAAGATATAACATTTTGATAAATAACAATATTGGACAAAGTATGGGAAAACAGACACTCTCATACATTGCTGGTAGGAGTATAATTAGAAAAAACAATGCCAGAGTATAATTTGATAATATCTTTTATTTCTTGAATGTTAAACCCTGTAATCCCTGCAGTGCCTGTGCTCAGTGGTTAGAGCACCAGCCACATACACGGAGGCTGGCAGGCTCAAACCCGGCCTGAGCCAGCCAAAACAATGACAACTGCAACAACAACAATTAAAAAAAAAAGGGCAGCACCTGTGGCTCAGTGAGTAGGGCACTGGCCCCATATACAGAGGGTGGTGGGTTCAAACCCAGCCCCAGCCAAACCACAATAACAATAAAAGAAACTAGCCGGACGCCTATAGTCCCAGCTACTCAGGAGGCTGAGGCAAGAGAATCACCTAAGCTCAAGAGCTGGAGGTTGCTGTGAGCTATGACACCACAGCACTCTACCAAGGGCCACAAAGTGAGACTGTCTCTAAAAAGAAAAAAAAAAAAATAGCAGGGAATTGTGGTGGGTGCCTGTAGTCCCAGCTACTTGAGAGGCTAAGGCAAAAGAATCACTTAAGAATTTGAGGTTGCTGTGAGCTGTGACACCACAGCACTCTACAAAGGGTGACATAGTGAGACTCTGTCTCAAAAAAAAAAAAAAAAAAAATATATATATATATATATATATAGCTGGACATTGTGGTAGGCACCGGTAGTCCCAGCTGTTCGGGAGGCTGAAAGAAGAGAATCACTTAAGCCTAAGAGTTTGAGGTTGCTGTGAGCTATGACACCACAGCGCTCTACCGAGGGTGACATAGTGAGACTCTGTCTCAAAAAAAGAAAAAAAAGAAAATTTAAAAAGAGGCACAAAATCTATTAACTATGTGAATTAATATAATTCCAAAGAACATGTATACATAAAAATTCACATAAATACAGATAATTGCTGCAAATGTATAGACAAATTTCCAAATGGTTGCCTCTGTGGGAAAAGGCTTTTTTAACTATACTCTTCAGTACAGTAGGACTTTATATATAAGTGTAACTAGCACCCAACTCAAGAAACAGAAGTGCCCACCCTCTACCTCCTATAACTATTCCCAAAGAATAACTAGTACCTTGACTTCTAACAGAATAGATTGCTTTTGCCTATTTTTGCACTTTTAAAAGTAATATAGGGCGGCGCCTGTGGCTCAGTGGGTAGGGTGCCAGCCCCATATACCAAAGGTAGTGGGTTCAGGCCTGGCCCTAGCCAAACTGCAACAAAAAAATGGCCAGGCGTTGTGGCAGGTGCCTGTAATCTCAGCTGCTCAGGAGGCTGGGCAAGAGAATCACCTAAGCTCAGGAGTTGGAGGTTGCTGTGAGCTGTGATGCCACAGCACTCTACCAAGGGCAATAAAGTGAGACTCTGTCTCTACAGAAAAAAAAAAATTAAAAAAAAAAGTAGACATATAGGCTCAGTGCCTGTAGCACAGTGGTTACAGCACCATCCCCATACACCGAGGCTGGCAGGTTCAAACTCGGCCTGGACTAGCTGAATAACAATGACAACTGCACTAAAAAAATAGCTAGGCATTGTGGTGGGTGCCTGTAGTCTCAGCTACTTGGAAGACTGAGGCAAGAGAATCACTTAAGCCCAAGAGTCGGAGGTTGCTGTGAGCTGTGATGTCATAGCACTCTACCAAGGGTGACATAATAAGACTCTATCTCAAAAAAAAAATAAATAAATAAAAGTATATAGTATAGAAAAAATTAAGACTAAAATTCTATGTCTTAAAATACTCACCATAATCTTCTTATATAAAGCCATGACATTATCATCATCAAATGGTAGAAATCCACACATAAGTACATATAAGAGTATACCCATGCTCCACACGTCAGCCTATAAGGGAGAAAAATAAAAACACTCAAAAATTCAGAACATATTTCAAAATGGCAGGACATTTAACAGGATTATAGAATCTTCAGAAAGCTAGAAATAGAGATCATACGCTTCAACCTGCTCATTCTATGGTCAGGAAACCTGAAGCCCAAAAAAGCAGGCTCATCCAAAGTCATGACAAGCACCCTGGAAAGCCTCCTGATTCTAGTTCAGTGCACTTTCCTCTAGCTGGACTCTAATATTTTATAGGAAATAATTTCCAGTTGGCTAGGCTGGATTTAGAATGATAGCAAGATCAGGCCAGGTCTCTAATTTTGAAAGACAATTCAACAGTGCTACTAAAGGTTTAGGTTACCTATGAGGATTATGTAAACAGGCATGAGGATGTCAAACAAGTCTTAAAATGTATTGATCATCTGCAAATATGATTAAGCTGCACTGTAAAATCCTCTCTATATAGAGAAACTTTAATAAAGTTCAATGATTGGCTTTTTAAATATATAGAGGCTAGAAATTAGCCTGCCAGCACTAATAGTCCTATAAATCTCAAAATCCCAGAAAGAAGCTTAACCTTTATATGGAATATCCATGTATCCCAAGAGACCAGAGCAGTAACTATTTATTCATGCAGTATTTGGCCTTAGTCAATAAGGATGCCATCATTAGCTAAGGAGAAGTCACACTTCTCACCCTCATTTGAGCCATAGGAAAATTTTAAGAGGCAAGAATAGCATTAAAAAAAAAAAAAAGAGTTTAAATAACTAAAGCAGCATCACACATTTAGGTAGCACCTATACTAGGTAACCCAAATCTGATTCCTACTCCTGACTATAGAATCATCTCAAATTATTAGGATTCTATTATGATACCTCAAGTGAACAATTTGCTTTGAAGCAAACACCTGATTTCCATTCCCAGCTGCAAGAGGACAAAAACTGCCTCAGAGATATCAAATATTTAACCCACAACTGAGGTATGATGTTGTGGCCCTCATGACCAGGATAATACAGAGAAAAGAGGCTGCACAGGAAAGAGTAAGCTAATACAGCCTCATCAAATACCACATGACGATAATAGAGATTATATCTGCAGTTTAACTAAAAGATGAAGAAAACTACAGTAACATCCCCATAGAAATCTATCAGAGCATACTAGAGAGACAAATGCAGAAAATGTACTTGTTCTACTACCTCATCAAAGCACCTTTACTTCACTGTTGTGAATGTTAGAGAATAAATTTATCAACTAAAATCATAAACCAAAGCAAATGCAAGTAAATTCTCAATTGATTAGAAAAAAATGATTGGGGGAAGAGGGGTTGAAACCATTTCGTATGAGAAATTACTAAAGGAATTAGAGGACACTTGCCATAGAACCTGTTCTCAATGCATGCATGATCTGGGCCATGTACACCAGAATCAACTATTTTATTATTTTTAAATGAGGATTCATAAAACCCCATTTAGAAAACAAAACTAAAATCTCTGAAGGTGGGCGGTGCCTATAGCTCAGTTGCCAAGGCACCGGCCACATACACCTAGGGTGGTGGGTTTGAACCCGGCCTCGGCCTGCTAAGCAACGATGAAGTTGCAACCAAAAAATAGCTGGGCCTTGTGGCAGGCACCTATAGTCCCAGCTACTTGTGAGGCTGAGGCAAGAGAATCACTTAAGCCCAAGAGTTGGAGGTTGCTGTAAGCTATGATGCCACAGTACTCTACCCAGGGCGACAACTTAAGACTCTGTCTCAAAAATAAAAAAATAAAATAAAATAAAATAAAATTAATAAAATTATCTGAAGGTATTACCACTCTGAGCTCTGTATCTTTTAACAAGTGCCCGAGATGATTTCTTGGGACGCTGTCCTTAAAATACTGTCTCAGAAGGATGGAAAGTCAAAAAACTAACATGGACAAGAAAATGTAAGATCACATAGGAAAAACTGACATACACTCAAACCAACAGGGACTCATCAGCAGCACTTCAGGAATCTTGTGAAATTAGGCACATCATCATCATCCCTTCTAGGAAACTGGATGGAAGAGTAGAAAACAATTGTCACTCAGCTCAAATCTTGACCCATTGTTACCAATTTTGTGACCCTAGAAATTAAGTGTCACAAAGAAACTGGGTCTCAGTTTCTCCATCTTCTTTATCTTATGCAATAGGGCAATAGTATTCACTTCATGGGATTTTTGTGGGGCTTAAATGAAAATTATAAAAGGTACTTAGCATGTGATACTCTTATGCACTGTTGGTGAAAATCTAATGGTGTACCTACTATGGAAAATAGTAGAGGTTCCGCAAAAAATTAAAAACAGAACTACCATATGATCCAGCAATCCCACTTCTGACTATACGCCCATAAGAATAAGAAGCTAGATCTTAAAGAAATACTTATATACCCATATTCTTAGCAACATTATTCACAATAACCAAAAGACAGATAGGCCATATGTCCATCAAGGGATAAACAGATACACAAAATGTGTTAGAAACAATGGAAAATTATTCAGTCTTTAAAAAAAAAGAAGGAAATTCTGACACATGCTACAACAAGGATGAACCTGGAAGACATTATGGTAAGGGAACTAAGCCAGTCACAAAAAGACAAGTACTGTATGATTCCATTTTTATGAGGTACTTAGAGATTCAGAGACAGAAAGTAGAAGGACAGTTGCCAGGTGCATGGGGTAGACAGGAATGGGAGTTATTGTTTAATTGGTATAGACGAGGCATCCTTAAACTACGGCCTGCAGGCCACATGCGGCCCGCCTAGGACATTTATCTGGCCTGCCGGGTGTTTTTGCCACCACTGCCTGTCCTGTTTAGCAGCCAACTTGTTCCAGGGCCCGCAATCCAACCCTCCATTGGTCTGAGGGACAGTGAACTGGCCCCCTGTTTAAAAAGTTTGAGGACCCTTGGTATAGACTTTCAGTTTTGTAAGATGAAAAGAGCTCTGGAGGTGGCACCTGTAGCTCAGTGGATAGGGCAATGGCCACATACACCAAGACTGGCAGGTTCGAACCCAGCCCGGGCCAGCTAAAACAACAACAACTGCAACAACAACAACAAAAAAAAATAGCCAGGCACTGTGGCAGGCACTTGTAGTCCCAGCTACTTGGGAGGCTGAGGGAAGAGAATCACTTAAGCCCAAGAGTTTGAGATTGCTGTGAGCTGTGATGCCAAAGCACTCTACCCAGGGTGACAGCTTGAGACTCTGACTCAAAAAAAAAAAAAAAAAGAAAAGAGCTCTGGAGATTAGTTACACAATAATGTTACTGTACTTAACAATAATGAAGTGAACACTTAAATGGTTGAGATGCTAAGTTTTACGTGTATTATACCACAAATAAAAATAAAAATTATTTATCATGATTCCAGGACTATAAATGCTCAATAAAAGTTTGTTCTCTTTTCTGTGATGCACTAAGGCCACAATATCACTTCTGTGGGATTTCTGCCAAAAATATACAACCTGGGGTGGTGCCTATGCCTCAGTGAGTAGGACACTGGCCCCATATACTGAGGGTGGTGGGTTCAAACTCAGCCCCAACCAAACTGCAACAAACTGCCTGGGTGTTGTGACAGGCACCTGTGCCCAAGAGCTGGAGGTTGCTGTAAGCTGTGACACCATAGCACTCTACCAAGGGCGACAAAGTGAGACTTTGTCTCTAAAAAAAAATAAAAATAAAAAAAATAACCTGACTCTAACCATAAGGAAACATCAAACAAATTCAAACAGATATACATTCTACTTTCTAGTTTCTTCAAAAACGTCAAGGTAAAGGCAAATTAAAAAAGCCTAAGTGGCTCGGCGCCTGTGGCTCAATCGGCTAAGGCACCAGCCACGTACACCTAAGATGGCGGGTTCAAATCCCCAGCCCGGGCCCGCCAAACAACAATGATGGCTGCAACCAAAAAATGGCTAGCCTTTGTGGCGGGCGCCTGTGGTCCCAGCTACTTGGGAGGCGGAGGCAGGAGACTGGCTTGAGCCCAGGAGTTGGAGGTTGCTATGAGCTGTGATGCCATGGCACTCTACCCAGGGGGATAGTTTGAGGTTCTGTCTCAAAAAAAAAAAAAAAGTATCCACTGCTTTGAAAAGAGGCAGAATAAGGTAGGGGAGCCCAAGTAGGACCTTCCCTGGCTCTGTCATCTGTCTACTAACAATGTCCTTTAGAACAAAATAGGGTTCCTTAGCCCTACTCTGTCACTAACACTGCTAGTGAAAGTCATACTTGTCCAGCCTCTCAAAGTCATGTGCCAAAATTCAATAGTAGATACAAAGAAGAAAACATAAATGGTCATTCCAAAGTTCCTTTCCTTGTAAAGGTTACAGCAGAGGGATGTCCTTACCATGGTGGCTAGCTAGCACTGGCCCATTGGGATGTGCCTGTCTGTTCTCATTCTCTCTCTCAATTCCTCGGAAGGTTTGGTGACATGGAAAGTCAACAGGAGTGACTCTAGTTCAGTTGGTTTGCTGGGCCTGGGCAGGAGTTAGGTCCACATCAATGGCTTCTGATAGATTTTACTTAACAAAATGAAGGATGGGGAAAGGGAAGCTGAGGTGGAGAGAACCCTTGGGGGGATGTGCAGAGGAGTCAAAGGGGTTGCTCCCTGAAAAGGAACAGGAAATGCAGGGAGGTATTTGGGTTAGTTTTGTCTATGGCAATGTGTCCCTGGGATGCCCAGTTGGCCCACCTGAGTCCCTGCACTTTTAGGATTAGCAGAGGCTTTGATCGTCTTTAAAAGGGACTCACAGAGGCCTAGACTGAAGCAATGCCAGGGAGAGGGGTGTGGAGCAGGTTTGGGGGATTAAGGACATGGAACCAGGGATAAGCAGGTCCAGAGAATTGTCACAAGACAAAATTACAACAAATTTATATATTTGTCCTTCTGTCACCTCGGGTAGAGTGCCCTGGTGACAGCAACTTGAGCTCACAGCAACCTCAAAATCCTGGGCTCAGGCAAACCTCCTGTCTCAGCCTCTTGAGCAGCTGAGACTACAGGCACCAGCCACAACACTCAGCTAGTTTTTCTTTTTCTTTTTTGGTCCGGGGCTGGGTTTGAACCCACTACCTCCGGTATACGGGGTGGTGCCCTATTCTTTTGAGCCATAGGTACCACCTTAGTTTTTCTATTTTTAGTAGGGATGAGGTCTTGCTTTTGTTCAGGCTGGTCTTGAACTCCTGAGTTCAAGTGATCCACCTACCTCAGCCTCCCAGAGTGCTAAGATTACAGGCATGAGCCACCCACCCTGCCCACAATAAATTTAAAGATCTTTTCCCTTCCCAAATTTAAAGATCTTAATTTGTTTTATTTTTTGATTCTAGAATCAGGTAAGACTTCATTACATTTGATTGTAGACACAGAAGGGCTGAGGAAAGCACCATACTTTAGGGAAGATGTCCCCAAGCTGTCCCACACCCTTGTGATAGTTAATCCCAAGAGCCATCGTGACCGGATTGAGGAACGCCCAAGGACTTGGTGCAAGGGTGAGAGTCAGTCAGTGGAATGAGAGGGAAGACCCACCCTCAGCATGAAGAAGTCCCAGCCCAAGGCTGAGGAAAAGAGATAAAAGTAGCTCTGCTCTCTCGTGCGGCAGGACATGCTCCCCTCTTAACGTACTCAAGAGCTCACGGGTGGCCTGGGCCAGGATTCTCAACATCCCTGACCGCACGGGCTGTCTATTCTAAGGGCTTCGTCTCTCTGACTGCCTTCTGCCTCTGCAACCTCGCAGCAATGTCGAGGCAACAAGAGTTCCAGGACTGACAGGGGAAGTTGAGGAAGACAAATGGATCAAAATAGGGGTCCTGGGCATGCTCTGCGTCATCTGAGTCTGTAGGGGTTTGCGGCTTTCCTGGTCTCAAAACATTTAACAGTTCTGAAGCTGTAGAAAACTTAGAGCATTGCAAATTACTCTTGACCATAGCACCGTGTCCGTGAAATGCAATTGATTATTGCCATCCATGCCCGACTCCAACGTGGCCGCCCAGCCCACAGCCGCGTTCTGCGCCGCCGCTCTCCGGCTCCAAGACAGCTGCGTCGCGGCGGACTATTATGCGCGCTACGCCCCCTTCCGGCTTTGACCCGGAAGTGGTCTCCCAAGGCCACAATAGATGGGCCAAGCGCCGGAAGAGATGGAAAAGTTGATGGGCGCGGAGGGATGAACTCGGGCTTCCTGCGGTAAGAAAGACGTCCCGAGTACCCCGCCTCGGTACAGCACCTGGCTTGTTTCCGCCGCTCCCCTTCCTACCTCAGTTTCCCTTACCTGTAAGGTGGGTCAGGGTGGGGGTTAGAGCCCTGCGTAACACCTTTGCCGTCATTTTCTCTAAAGCCCACAGGCTGCAGGGGGAAGAGAAGACTGAGGGTCCGACCTCCACAGCACACTAAAGGCGGGGAATGAGGTGGGGACTCACTCTGCGAGTCGTTGGCCTGGGGAATTTGTTCTAATCATAGAGGCAGGGAGGAGCCCCCACGGAGCGAGCTGGGTCCTGGTGTAAAAGAGACAGAGCTATGCTGTAGCCACCCAGGCACACGGCATAGTGAGCTCCGGGGACTCAGGACGTGGGAGCCTGTGCAGTGAGGGATGAAAAGTTACTCGTAGGGTGCAAATCACAGACTCCACGCTGTACCTCCTAAACTTATTAAAATTAAAAGGGTGGGGTAGTAAGGAGAGGGAACAGCACTTGCAAAGGCCTTTGTGGCAGGTCAGGGGTTGGACAGGAGATGGCTGACAGCAGAGGGCAGGGCCAGCAGGGACTTGGGAAGGCGTGTGGGCGTCATCCTGGCCACAATGAGAAGTTTGGGGGGGTTAAAACTGTGGGGAATGATGATATTTGGGAAAGATAACTAGCCTTTGGATCTGGAAGACTGCGTCATGGCATCTCCTAGGACGGGGGAACTGGGACTGGAGAGGAGAGAAGTGGGTGGTCTGGGTGCTGTTGAGGTCGGAAATTGACCTGGAAGAAGTGTTGCCTGAGGGGGCGGTTGGCTCCCAGGTGCCTAGCATAACGTGACAGGGAGTACTTCAGTTTCCAGGAGCTGGGGGAGGGTAGAGGGGATGTGTAGGATGTAAACTGTGGTGCTGTGGCCCAAATACCTGAGAGGGAGAAGTGTTCCTTTTCTTATTTATAGCCTGCCTGAACCTAGAGAAGAAATTTGAGGTGATCAGTGATGAGGTGTCTAGGCTGGTCATCAATTTCTACATGATCCCCCCACAGGAAATAGAATTGCAGCCCTGCTCTTCCATCCCCACCCCATGTGTGCCTCAGCCTGGACACCGCTGTTTTACTCATAAGTTTTCAGGGGCCCTCCTGGAGGCACCTATACCACCACATGACAGCTGTGGATTCTCTGCTGCCTGCCTGTACCCCGACAAGGGAACAGGCCCCTCACCGACCCACTTCTTGACTTGTGGCTCAGGGACATAGATCATTAAATCCTCTCTGTTTCGCGTGACAGTTTCCACTGGGGGTACATTTTTTCAGACTGCTGTAATTTAGGAATGCTTTTACTATAGTCAAGATTATGTGAAATACATTCACAGTGAATGCTGGAAACCTTCATTGGGCTTTAAAATTCTTTGTGATAAGTGGATCAACCTTAGCTCTCAGAATCGTTTGCCTAGTAAAAGATTATCAAAATTCCTGCCTCAAGGGAAAATTTGTAATAATTGCCCTGGGTGCCCTAATTTTTCCTACTCTCTCATGTTTCAGGCTGATGAAAGCGAACCAGAGCACAGACCACGTGTCATCAGCACTGCTGCTGCTGTTCCTAGGACAGGCTGAATGTGGCTCAAGTCACACTGACCACTCTACCCATTTCTAGTGGGATTTGGTTCCAGGATCACATATCTCTCACCAAGAGCTGACTGCTGACCCTCTGCCACTCCAAAGTTATTGGTCATACTAAGGCTAAATTCCCCAAAACCACGGATTTTAGGTAAGTCTATTGAGTGAAGATTATAAGTGGGTGTGGTCAGGCTCCTGCCATAGGCTTTATCACCAGGGAGCCTGTGTCCCATCTCTCCCCACCTCTGGACAAGCACCATCATCCCAAGGTGGGGACTTTTGCAGGGCCAAATTTGCTGCTCCAGTGGATTCTGGTGGGCTTTCCCTTTCCCCGAGGAGATTCAACTCATGAGGGGAACAGTCCAGATGCCTGCAGACCTGGTATCTGCCTCCATGGCACAGAACATCCACTTTGCACATCCAGATCTGGAAGGCAGCAGATCAGGCAGGGGTAGAGGAGGTGGGGTGCAAGTCCCTGGGCCTCTCAAAGCCCCCACCAGGCCTCAGGTCCCCCTAGGCAGCCATAGGGGTTATGGGGTCACCAGAGGTTCCTTTAGCAGCTGACCAAGAATTCCAGATGTTTGTAGAAAGTCACTGACCTGAAAAAACCAAAACCAACAGAAGAGGACTCAGAAGAGAGGAGTGTGAGAAGCAGAACATGCCCTGTCACAAAGGAACAATAAGAGCAAGCGCATTTAGGCTCTGGGCTGCTGCAAGAGTATCACAAACCCTGTGGCACACACAGAAATATATTCTCTCCACAGCCCAGAGGCCAGAAGTCCCAAGTCCAGGTGTGGGCTTACATAACATACACTTCCCTAAGCATCTACATGCAGCCGTCTAGTGGGGCCTCTGGGTACCACCCTGGTTTTCCTGATTTTCTTATTCCAAGGCAGAGCCAGTTCCAAATACTCAACAACAAAGGGGGCACATCTATCCTCCCCCAAGATCTTCCAGTCAGAGCCAAGGTCCTGCTGATCAAGAGAGGCCTAACCCATTGTGTGGCCTGGTGTTGCTTGGGTCTTCGTGGACACATAGCCCATCAGTGATGGGGTGAGTGACCCAGGAAGGTGCCATGGACCAAGCCCTTGATCTGCTTCCCATCCCCAGAGTAAGTGTTGGATGCAGCTGTCCCTGTGTCACTGCAGTGCCCACAAAAAAGCAGACCCTGCAAGGTGCTGCAAAGCCTGTCTCTGGCCAGCATCCTCAGGCTGCGGGAGAGGCCTAGGCCCCAAGTCCAGTGCAGTGTGTCCCAGGGTGGCTGTCAGGCTCCATGGTTGTCACCTCCCTCCTTTGGCCTCTAGCGATGAGCCTTGTGGGGCTTCTGCTCGCAGCCCCAACTCTGGTTCTGGGTGACAGCCTGGCTTCTAGCCAAAGGAACAAGAGGGCACCAGTCAGCTGAGACCAAGAATTGGTTTATAACCCTGCTCCTGCAGGCTTCTTTCTATAGTCAGTCTCATCACCACACCCTTCCTCTCTCCTGCCTTATGTGGGTACGGAGAACTCACCAATACCTGGAAGCAGTGAGACGTGAGGGCACAGGAGAAAGAAAGGGACTGGTTTCTCTGATCTGGAAGCAGTGAGACATGAGGGCATAGTAGGCAAGAAAGGGAGTGGTTTCTCTGATCTGCAGCCCCTCCTCAGACATAGCCAGGGCTGCATGCAGTTGACAGTTGGAGGCATCATCTATGTTCTGTATTTTGTAGGTCATACCAAATGTCAGGTGATGGATTTGTGAGGACAGAGATACCTTCCTCAGGGCTTCCTTAGTACTGTGCATACCCTCCAAGGCTGAGTGCCTGGGGCAGGGCATTGGGGGACTTCCCATAGCAGAGTGTGCCCACCTTGGTGGAGGCAGCCCATGCCTCAGCCCTGGTCTGGCTGAACACTGTGGTTTGGGAGGCAAGTGTGGACTCCAGGCCATGCCAGATGCTGCTCCCCCAGCCACCCTGTGATGCCACTGCTGGACGGTATGCTCACTCTGGCAAACCCTCCCACCAGGAAGATCCAGAAGGTAGGTTGCCCAGTGACACCCTGACCTGGAAGTAGCACAGAGCAGGCCCAGGAGTACTGGCAAGCTAAGGAGTGACTACTCCAGGCCTTAGAGGCCAGCCTGGGTG